>JBBJLS010000930.1:0-16688 GCA_037577275.1 Bryconaethiops microstoma
GAGAGAGAGACAAAGAGAGAGAGAGAGAGAGAGAGAGAGAGAGAGAGAGAGAGAGAGGAAGAGAGAGAGAGAGGAAGAGAGAGAGAGGGAGATAGAGAGAGAGGGAGAGAGAGAGAGAGACAGAGAGAGAGAGACAGAGAGAGAGAGAGAGAGAGAGAGAGAGAGCAAACAGTGAATGGCACAAAGATCTTTTCTGTATTTCAGATGGGTGTGCAACATGATCTAATCACAGAAATATATGAATAACGTAAAGAACTTTAACCCATGCTTTCTTTAAAATGGACTTTGCATAATACTTTTATAAAGAATGTTGTGTTGTAATGCTCTACAGAGAGGAGAGGCAAAGGTGTTTTTTTTATAACATAACTCCAATTAATCTTTTTAGCTTCCTTTTTTAAGAGTGTGTTATTATCTTGAGAAGAGCTACCATACCATTCTTCATACTATTATTATCTTGAGTACTTCATATATTATTATCATGAGTAGAGCTACCAAACCATTCTTCATACTATTATCAACTGAAGTACTTTATATATTATTATCTTGAGTGGAGCTACCATTCTGTTCTTAATTTTTTTGACTACTGCCACAGCTGACTGGCTGATAGTTCCTTTCACAGCAAGTTAGTGGAAAATCTTTATGTACATCGCTGACCAAATCATTTGATTAAAAAAAACAAACAAACAAACATTGAGTACAATCTAAAAGGAATATAGTATCAATTCAAAAAAGTGTAAGGGAGTGTCACTGCCAGACCTTGTTTTTGGAATTTGCCCACACATGCTCAAACACACTCACTTGCTCATCTAAGACCCAGAAACTGTGATAGATACATCTTGGAGCAGAGACCTTTTTATCTGAGTGTATTTGTGTGTGGTGAACAGCACTGCCAGGAATTTAGAGCTGACCTGAGTGCAGGTGAGTGTTATGCACCTGTCTCCTTTCTCATCCAGTTCAACACACAACTTGTTTACTGAAGTGTGAGTGTACAGTTTACTGTCCTTGACACACAATGCAAATATATATAAGTTTAAAAGACGTAATGTGAAGCTCTTTTGCTTAATTTGCTTTTTTTTTTTTTACAATATCTTTCAGGTGAACCTGGATTGGAAAACTATTATTTCTTTTGTTAGACAGTACCATGATTATTTGTTTACACTGTCTACTCGTGATTTTCTCGCTTGTCCTCTAAAATAAATATAGCCATAGTCAAAGGCATTCAAAGTGTGGTAAGGGGTCCGTTCCCACCTTTGTGGAATTATGATGTTTTGGATTGTAAAAGCTGTGTGTGTTCTGAACAGAAGACTCTTTTTCACATATCAGATATGTATAAAATGGGTCTAAATCAGAACTGACGTTATAAGATACAATGTCACTTGTGTTTTCCTCTTTTAGGAAGAATAAAAACTGAGTTGGGTCACTTTTACCTGCAGTGTGAATATGTAGTTCAGGCTTTGAGCGATTCTCTGCCGAAGTCCTGCATGGGCATTAGTGTGCTCTGTGTTGAACTGCCCATGTTTGCTGTTTAAAGGCTTCCAGATGTTTTCTCACTCATCCACTCTGTCTCTGCCTCAGTCTCATCACACCAACACACACCTTCCCTGCTCAAATGGAACAATATTGACTTTTAAGTGTTCTCACACTCAGCAGCCATTTGTCAATTTCCCCTCTCCCCTGGCTCTTTTGTATTTTATGTCATGATCAGTGAAGGCATGATTGTAAATCCTTTAACTCCTCCTTAAACTATTGTTTTCTTTTTCACCCTGACTTTTCTGGGAGGAGGTGCTGAGGCCTGCTGCAGCTGATGGAGTAAAAAGTAGGTCACTTTGTCTGAGGGACTGATCCGGGCTGTAGGAAAACACAGCACAGAAAGGGCAGTGGGCCACTGGTCTTGCAAGACTCTTTTCCATACACAGAATAAGAGGGCATTGTTCATTTTTCAGTTTGAAGTCACAAGTAGACACCTAAAACTGCAAGTGGAAAAGGATTTTTGGAGCAACAGCAAAGAAGAACCACTTTCATTTCACTTACGAAACTTTCAATGGATGATTCCAGGTTTAGAAATTAGATGTTTAATGAACTTTTTAAATGTCTAAAGAATCTCCATATAACCTTTTGTCAATTTAGTCCATTGGCCTTTTCCTAAACCTAGAAATAAACCAATTATTACTGTAGGATCCTTTTAAGAGTTTATGACTTTAAGAGTTTATGAGTTTTTTGACATTAGTAGATCCATGTAGCTCTACAGGCGTCTACACAAAACATGGACTGTCATAGATAAATGTTTAGTTTGCATACTAAGCTCTATTCATTTATTTTCACTTTGTAAACCATTTTTACATTCTTTTTTAACTGGAGCACAGTAAATATTTGTTTTATTTGCTTCCAATGCTGTTAACATCGTGGCTAAGCACTACAGAGAGTATTTTCAGCTCCCTTTTGGCTAAAGGCAGCAGCAGAGTCAGGGGTATTAGAGAAACAGACAGTGTATAAACCTGCATTGTGCCGCCCCCCCACCCCCCCACCCCCCACAGAGTTGTCCCTTCAGTGTGCTTCAAGTGACACTCTTCCAGGGTTTAAAAAGGTGGTGGAGTGTTTTGTCAACCAACGATTTGGGTCAGCTTCAGTCATCAATCTGTCTAGCTGTCTGTCATTACAGGAAACAGGAGAGAACTTGCAGTAGAGCGTTCACCGAAGTGCTGTTGTATTAACATGACATTGTGACTTTTTGACCTCATATATATTCTTACATTCTATTAATAAATATATTAGTGCTGTCAGGCACATTAATAACTCTCAGTCCGATGTAGCTTTAACATGACCAGGCCCATTGATGGTGCTCTTGATAAAAAGTTACTTATCAGTACATCAGGTACATCAAGTATCAAGTCTAAGCATCAAGTGAAACACACCACTGGTGGTGTTAGAACCAAAGCAGAGATTTCATCCCAGTTATCTACAAACAGACACACACACACACACACACATAAAGACACAGCATCATTTATAGTCATACATAAACTGCAGCATTATATACTGGTAAGCATGATCCTTGATATGAAGAGGAAAAGAGAAAGTTGTGTCCTGAGTTGAAGATAAAAGTCAACTCAAAACAGACAAACTATTTTTTCAGGGAGCAGAAATGCCCTTTTTAATGACATAACCCTGACCCTATTTCCATTAAAATGTATATACTCATAATAACAAGAGACATGTAATCTAGTTGCCCATATAAACAGTTAAAGCGTGTTATCAGATATTTAGAGAGTTGCTCTGTGAGCAAAAACAGGGCAGGCATAACATCCCTGTCTGTACTTTCTTCATGTTTCCGATGATTAACTCTGTGCCGTAATTCACTAGTGTCACTAGTTCTCTAGTGCCTTCACTGAAACTGAGAAGCAAACCCAAATTGTGTGTGAGCAAAAGGACAGGTGTGACTGCTGGGACTGCACCTGTCTCAGCCTTCAGTGTCCTCAGTGACATTTTAACAATGGCTACCTCCCTGGCTCTCACCTCTCAAGCTGTCACTGCTGCATTTATTTAACCTCAATCACTTTTGGAGAACACCTGATGCATTATCTTGTTTTTGCTGCCACTCTGAACTAATGTCAGAGTGTTCTATATTAAGCCAGTTTGTATTAGGTTGTCTTTTTAATGTTGTCTTTTTTTCAGAAACTAAATATTTAATCCTGAGCCAAAAGGGCCCTTAATAAGAATTTTCCCCAATAATGTCGTATTTATTCCTGTGTCTAAAGAATGTAAACTGTCACAGCCTAAAATGTGTAGATTATTATGCCTGTGCCACAAACTACTGTTTTAAACATACAAGCATATGGTTGGGCATATACTTAGCACTTCTGCCATACTTTATTGTTACTCTGACAGAACAAATAATTAATAAGCTCTTAGAGAGAAAGTGTTACACTGTGTCTAACATTTTATTTTAATGAGTTGAAGAGAACATCGCCTAAGTCTCTCACCAACAAGACATCAGGTAAGAATGGGTTAACCCCTGTTAGCCACCCAGCTTTGCTGTGGGTTTGAAGGACAATGAGGGGCAGTGCGAGTGCACATGCTTTGTATCTTTTAGCACTGCTTGTTGCATGAAGCACTGTTTCTTTGTTGGACGTACACAAGACAAATTTCATTTACAACACTCAATTTTCCAATAAGACAGCAACTGCAGGCTGTTACCAAAGGGCATTAAATTGCATGACCAATTTTGTTAGAGAAAATATTTCCCTGATCTCAAGTCATGATAACGTTGTTTTATTGTGTCCCTTTTTCTTGGGAGCGAACTTCTGTTTTTGGAACTGTTTATGGTTGTTTTGATATGTTGTTTGGCCCCATGAAGAACAGCTGCTGAATTTTAGAAAAGTATCCAGACCTCCTGGTGAGAGTCCCTTGAGGGGCAAAATACTTCCCTGCCAGAGATCCAGTTATCCATTACTGTGCAACGTTGACTGCTGACATTTGTAAACTTTAATACTGCAACAGGTTTTTTTAGTACTTATCATAATAAATGTAGTCTACAGAGGTGTGATGGTACGTTTATTTGTCCTAAACCATCACAGTACAGGTGTTGCAGATCAGTGCATGCAGTCGCATGGAGAATGCACTGCTGCCTGTGTGCAAAGACTGATGAATGTAATGCAGAACCAAATTTTTCAAGGGCAAGTCCCACCCAGAAACCTTAAGCTGTAAACTGTTCGCAAGTTAACCTGGCCAGTGACCTTCAAATGTACTGCCATCAGATACGTTCAAATTTCAGCCACAGTCAGATCAGATGCTTGATGTCTTACATGACCTCCTATGGCCGTTTTTTTCCAATTAATTTTACTTTGTGAAGTGAATGACCTCTCAATACACCGATATCTCTCTTTCTATCTCTCACTTTTCCAAAGAGACTGTCAAGCTGTAGTAGATAAAGAGATGAAGAGAAAACTGAAGATGGGATAATGAAGCTTCCACTATCATGGATGAAAAGCACCAAGCCATGCCTCTAAGATGCTTACTTTAACATGTTTGACCCCTGGAATTTCAGCAGGCCTCCCCCATGCTCTTCAATGAAGAGTGATGAGGGTTTTATGGCTCCTGCGTCATGCTGCTATCTGGCCTGTGTTCAAACCTCAGCGAGGAATCTGCAATGAGATACGACAGTGACAGCTACGACATGTCTGAGTATGAGAGGGTGATGCTACTCCCTTCCATGCGACAGACCCAGGTTTCCTTCCTTTCTGGGAAAGCACACCATAATAATAAGAGTCCTCGGGCAAGACTCCTATTGCTTTATAAGAAAGATACTGCAAGCAAACTTCCATTACAAACTATGCAGTTTGTATTATGCAATAAAGATTTTTGACAGTAGGTCTACAATCAAAGGAAACTGACATCCTTAAACACATTAAACTACAATATTTAGATTAAATTACAATAAAATAGGGTCTGACTGTCTAAGCACAGTACACACAATATAATAGTTAGATTTCCTTTTAGATTTCAGTAAATTATAGCCATTTTTACAATAAAAAGCAGACTACCCAGCAGAAGTGGCTCTGGGGTGTAAAGGCTTTTTGATAAAGCTTCAGGAAGGGTACAAGTTAAATAGTGCTTTTCCATTAGACAGTATGGTACCACCGGATCTGTAATTAACTATGGGTGCCTGTGTTCATTTTCCATTACATAACAGTGCCCATTAAAGTAGGAGGGGTTCTGAGGAGTTTTTGTGGCAGTTGGATTTGGGTTTGACTAAACTGCACCAAGAGCGCCCTATTTTGTCGAGATTCCCAAGCTACAACCCCTAATCTAACACTGATGCAGTCAATGAAGACTTTTGAGATCTCTGAATTTTAGAGCCAGGTGAGTTGGATCTTAGCTCTTCAGGGTGGTAGATTTGGGCATCCCTGGTCTGCACTGTCCTAGCCCCACCCATATTAAAGTACTTTTGGTACCCTTGGTGCACTTACTACCGTACTGCCAAGTGGAAAAAGCGCTATTAGACTCCAGTCTTTTTTTGAGATCGCACAATTCACATTTGTTTTATAAAACAGCTTAGGGCAGGCAGGGGTTGAAGCATGTAACTGAGATATAAGGAGGTCTGCTTATCTCTACAGTCTTTCCGAAGAGGAGACTACTTCAGCCCCACCACACAGTAGAATGTTTTAGTTTTTGACATTTCTGTTTGAAGTTCTCCTCATATTCAGCATTAGGACTCATCATGGAATCATTACTGCTACTGTTTAATCTGCCACTCCTCACACTTTCTGTGCTGCAGCTTGTTGAAAGGTGTGCATCGTGTGCAGAAGCCCTTCTCCATCACCCTTTTTCTTCCATGACACCGAGCCTCACCCCTCAGCTTTTCCTCCCATCAGCCCTAACAGGAGCTCTGATCTGCCTGTGCGTGTGTACATAATCTGGTAGGAAAAGATTAGGGCAGCCTACCGGTTTGAAGTGCGTATTTGAGATATCAGAAGCTCTGACTATCACTGCTGTCTATCAGAGGAGTGGGCTACTTCAGCTCCAGCACACATCACAGTGCAAGTCCCAACACATGCACACCCCACTCAGGCTGATAGGTGCATTAGCCTGAGCACTAAAGCTTTACAGCAGTCCTGCAGTTATAAAATAGTGCTGTGCACTGCACTGTTTAATTGAGGGGAAAAATCTATATTTAAATGCACTGTTTTCAGTGATGTACTTCTAACATATTTAGAAGGAATTAGAATGAGATCAGAAACCTACCACCCAGTCTCATTCTCTCTTGACCTGTTGCAAATATATGGTAAACTCACTATATAAGTTATCTCAAAGCAATTAGTGAGGAGGGACAGTGACACTGATGCAGACTTCGCAGAAACACCCCACTGAAGTGCCACATAATTAGCAGAGATGGTCAGATAGATACTAGACCACATGGAGATATTTCATTACACAAAACTTACTAATGCTTTCAATATACACAAAACTTACTAATGCTTACTAAGCTACAATGATGCTTTTTCAATGTGGAGATCACAAATAACTTTTGTTTATGTATGTGTGTAAAAGAAGGCCTTTTAATGCATTCATATCAATACTGGTATCCTGATATTAGCCTTGGTAGGACTTTGAGTTGGATGGAAACGAAAATTTGTGGTATCACCTATCTCTAACGATTGCCAGGGTGAAGAAAACAGCGTACAGATATTAGTTCCACCTTGCTATTTAGTTAATGATTATTTGGGGTTATTCATTACATTTAAGACTTTCGGGCATTTTTCTAATGAGGCCTTTTTGGTATGTCCTTAAAAAAATCTCTGTATGTGTGTGGTAGAAAAACAATCTCAGAGACTTTAAATATTTCATTCTCCTTAGTGATGACAGTAAACAAGCAAATTTGTAACTTAGAATTAATTAGACAGTTACAATTGTGTCTCCCTACCTGCAAGTGCACCTTCATAAAGAGTGACATATGTTTATGTATGTTTCTGAGATGAACCAGCTGATGGAGACAGTAAGTAGACAGTTGTTTGAACAGTGCAGTGTTGTCTTGGAACCACCAGATGGCAACATGGAACATTAATTAAAATTCATTTGAAGATACTGCCATCTAGTGGTTAAATATTTACATTTATAAATATATTTTCATCAGAAGGGGAAGAGGATAGTCAGTGTCCGTGTAATAAATAACAGTCATAAAAGTAGTGAAGTGCATTGCATTTTTGTGGTGTTGTAATATGGTTCATATAGTCTTATAGGTTATTTTAACTGTTTTGTCTACGAGGTAAGTCCTTTTTCATGCACCAAAATTGCAAAAGGATTGGATGTCATGATTTATTAGATGTCCTTCCGCATGTTTATGGATTCTGTTATGATATTTTGTATTCACTGAATGTTGAGCACATGCTCACATACACACACACACACACTCTCACACTCACTCAGACACACACACACTCACAATCTCACACACACACACGCGCGCACACACACATACACACACTCACAATCTCACACACACACAGTGTAAAAGAATATGGCTGTTTATCTGATTTGCAGGGTCAACCAGGCCCTCTTGGACCTCAGGGTCCTACAGGGCCCCCAGGACGTCTAGGCGAACCTGGTCTTAATGGCCCTAAAGGAGAAAAGGGTGACCAGGGCAGAGGAGGCGTCACAGGCCCAAAAGGATCTGTGGTTTGTAACTTTAGCCTATTTTGTCTTTAGCCATCATGTAATTTAAAATATTAGCTGCACATGTCTGTCAAATCTCCACACTGACATTTTTTTTCTGCAGGGAATGACTGGAGTTCCAGGGTTTAGTGGAGCTGATGGTATTCCAGTAAGTGGTAATTCTTCTTGCTCAGCCTTCAAATCCATATCATATCATCTTTGTCATCCATTAAGGGTGCAAGGAGACACATTTGTTCAAAACCACGAACAGCCTCATATAGCAACTGAAAGGGTATGGCTTAAAATCCCAGGACAGATTTGATACTTCAGGTTATGCCCCTGGACATGCAAACTGTACTTTTCCAGACATAGTATGGCAACAAGTATAATTTAATTGATCCATTTTCACACCTCCACAGCTATAATGTCAAAATCTATATGTCATGAAAGAACGATTTAAAATATATGAAAAATATATGCAAAGTCTGACACTATTCATTAACTTTAAACTATGGATCCAGTGTGTTGTTTTTCCATAATATGTGCTCTTTTAATTACACTTATTAAATTATACTGCTATGAAGCACTGTTTCAAAAGTTTTATGTTTCTCAATGAAATTAAATACAAAATCAATATTTATATAGTTTAAGGAATATGCACCATACGGCACCATACGTGAATGTATAAATAGGAATTTATAGCATTTAAATTTCATCAGACAACTGTGGTGAGGTGTAAACCCTGAGGGCTATCTGAGTGTAGTTATTAATGACAAAAGTTTTTGGATGAAATGAAAATGACTTGGAATTAAAACTCTTACACCATTAAGTTTCACATGTACACTCACTTGGTTTTAAACACACTGTGTACCTCTGAAATGGAAACCAGAACATTTGCTGTTTTTAAATCATTTTTTGACATCATTCTTCTCCCATGGAGATCTCAGTTTTCATGGAGAGAGGATCAGAAACAGTCATCTTTGTGACACAGTGTAGATTAACAGTAGAGGAATAAGATGGCATGATTTTTTAAAAGGGTTATATCATAGTGTGGATATGCAAATAGAGGTAAAAAAGGATTTCTCTTCAAGAGTGAAGATGTACTCTTAATGTTGCTCCTCTCTCTACGCACAGGGTCACCCAGGGCAAGGAGGTTCCAGAGGCAAGCCCGGCGCAGACGGCTGTAACGGAACTCAGGGAGACGCTGGAACGCCAGGCCGGCAAGGATTCAATGGTTTTCAAGGAATTCCTGTATGTGAAATGTTTATTGCGTGCTTTTTAACAAGGAAGAAGCAGAGAATGTTGTTTTAATTCTGTCTTTAAGACTATGACTACTGCTTTCCTTTAATTCTACACCCATTGTCTTGTTTTCCTGTGGTAAATCCTGTCTGTCTTTGCCAACTCATCTCTTGTCCCTCTTTCTGCAGGGTCAGCCAGGAAGGAAGGGTGAGAAGGGGGATCCCCTGGAGATCTCGGTTTACATGAGGAGATTTCGGGTAAGAGAGGATCGGAAACAGTAATCTTTGTGACACAGTGTAGATTAACATTCAAGGAATAGGACTGCATGGTGCACATGGGGGCAACCATCACAGAGAACACAACAGAGCTGGACCGGTATAAGGAGGTTTTTAAAATATTTATTATATATTAATTTGCTATTTTAATCTTATAAATCTACTGTTGTGCAAGTAGTTATTTATGCATATAAGTACAGAGTTTATGCAATTTTTTATTTTTAATTGATGACTTTTACAATAGAAAGTTCATAACTACTAGAAGGGCCATAGATGTATTTTTTATCATTTGAATTTTATTTCTACACTAAAGTGGATTTATAACACTGAAATATATTCCATGTTACAAAATCATAAACAATATTTTTATATTGTTCCGTTATGAAATGTCTGAATGACACATTTAAATTTATATTTTTGATAATCATCTATTCATTAACGTATAAGTGAAAGTACTAGTACTAGACTATGTAAATTCTATAAATATTGAATTATATTGTTAAATTGGATAGACTGCAGGATAGACTATATAAGAAAATAATGCTACATTGTGGCAGAAAAGTTTTTCACCTTCCACAGATGAGGCTTCCATCTTCAGCTCACTTTCTCCTAGTCGCTATTCAAGTGTTCGCATCTTATTTTTTTCCTGAGAAAGTGTCCAGTTCTTTATACATTTGTAGCAACCAAGAGCTTTATTCCAAATGTGATGGGTGTGTATGCTACTGCCGATATCATCTGATCTGTTCCACTGCATTGTACTATATTCTATTCTGTTCTATTCTATATTATTCTACTCTATACCATTCTGCTCTGTGTTTCATTTTTAAGTTATCTGCTGATACTTTATACATGTTTTGAGGTAAATCAGATGAGATGAGTATTTTAGCAATGGTTATTTAGTAACATAATGTCCGACTTGCTGGAAAGCTGCAACAGACATAGATTACAGAAGAAAAAAAAAATTATGTAATGGATGAATATGGTCTGATAACAAATTTCAAAGGACATACAATGGACGTACATTATCCTGTGACAATGGGGTGGTGGCCTAGTGGGTAAGTTACTTGCCCCTGGACCAAGGGGTCATGGGTTTGAATCCTACCTTCAGTATACCACCACTGGGTTCCTGAGCAAAACCCGTAACCCCAAGTTGCTCCAGGTAGACTGGCCCCTGTAGCTTTGGATAAAAGCGTCTGCTAAATGCTGTAAATGTAAACTTTCAGAAGACATTAAGTCATGGTCTTATCACAACATTAATAGGACAATACACAGCGGGTGTAACATAGTCCTGTGAAGACACAAAGAATCAGAGAGACACATATGTGACAGCATTAACTTATCAACATGAATACATGGTTCTGTGATGACATTCAGAGGACATTAAGCAAAGTATGTATATTTTTGTGATGACATTCATGGAAATTCAGAATTCCATAACAATTAGAATGCCTATAGAGGTCATTTTTTATGTTTTTTTTTTTTATCACAGCAGGGAATACATACACGTATATACATATATTTATATGTGTATTTATTTTGCTTGGATACAAGAAATGTCTAAACTGTGTTTTTTGACAGTCATCTATTAATTAATCCATAAAGTGCTACTAGTAAGTAACTAGTTACTATAATTACTATCTCACTAAAATGACCCTCTAAGGCTTTCTAATGCTAAAAGCAGAAACTCTAGTGTTGCTGGAAAATGGCATACCAGACGCACTTAATGCTGTAAAGTTCACATTTTCAAATAGATGCAAAACAATGAACTTTATCAACTTACTGTGTTCTAGAATCAACCATATGTGAAATGTTTTTTTCATTCTTTTTTCGCGTGTTTCGATATAGGGAGATCAAGGACAAAGAGGATTCCCAGGATTCACTGTGAGTTCAAAGAGCATTTCACATTTCTCATATAAATATTTAAGGTTACTTTCAACACATTTGTTTTAAACACTGTTTTGTTTCTCCTTTTTGAGGGTCCTTCCGGAAGGTCTGGTTATGAAGGTCGACCAGGTCCTCAAGGTCCTCGGGTAAGTAGTACTCATTTACTTGCAGATACAGTCATCTTTTTTTTTTCACATCACTCACATCCACTCTCGTTTACATCTCATATTTCCACTATAGGGTCCGCCAGGTGATCAGGGACCTCCAGGGCCGCCGGTAAGCTAGCAGAACAAACCAGAGGATATTTTTCTACTTTTAGATATTCAAAAATACAGATTTAAAAACTTTTGTAGATGTGTTTGAGAGGGTGTACTGAATGTATGATGTTTTTCATGCAGGGTGATGACCCTATTATCCTGAAGGGGGAAAAAGGAGACAGGGTAATGCAAATGTTTCCCATTTTATACATCAGCTTAGGGGGGGTAATATGTACTGGAAGTTTCTGGGGCTAAATGAGCTGCATCTCTCACTTTAACCACAGGGAGAAGCTGGAAAACCAGGGCCTCAAGGGAACACAACAGGACCATACACACAACCTACCCCGGTCAGTTTGGTGCATAATTTGTGAAAATGAGTGGGCCCTTATGAAGAACTGTTACATCGAATTATTCTGAAAAATGGTTTTGTGCTGTTTAGTATAGACCTACTGCCCTAAGCATTAGGCCTAGAAATCTAACAGAACTTCATCAGCTGTTTATGTTTTTCTGAGCAGGGCATAAAAGGCGAGAAAGGCATGAAAGGTGAAGCAGGACAATGGGTAAGTCACTTCTGTGCTTTATCAAACGAAAGATCACTTTACTTAAACTTGTTCGACTTTAAATCTTTCTCCCCTAGTAGTCACACCTTCACTCCTTTACTCAGTCAGTCATTCCTTCTTAAATAATAAATAACCATTACCAAACAGACCTGGAACAGAAGCAAGGAGAATCCTCCCAAAAATCTCAGTTAACTGATTTACTAGCACTTCTTTTACTTCTGAACCAACATGCACAATTTCCATTTTTCCTTCGGTTTATTTCTAATCTTATCAAAATTTATCAAAATATATTTTGAACTTTTCATTCTTCATCCATCTTTTTTTTAACCCAGGATTTCGATGATTTCACCAAAGGAGAGAGAGGCGTCATGGGCATGCAAGGGTCTCGGGTATACACTCATCATCATTACCACTTTTTTACAGATTATTTTCATCCAAAATATTCACTTTTCATTTCATTTCCAGCAAAATTATAACTAAAATATGTAATTACTTATAGGGATACCCAGGAAGACATGGGTGGCCAGGCGCGAAGGTATGTGAACTGTCATGAGCAGAGTTAGAAAAAATATAGCTTTATTTTAGGAATGTAGTGGCTAGTGGGTGGATGTAGTGTTCGCACAAAAATAAACTAGTATACTTTTTGGTGGTTTGATTAAATTGTTTTAACAAAACAGTTTAAGTAGTATAGTCTAATGGTATAATCTAATAATGTATGGTGATAAAAAGTAGTTTGTTTCACCTGGAAATGCATTAAAGTATTCAGTTTTAGTAATACATGAGTAAAGTATCAACTTTCCAAAATAATACTTAAGTGTAGCATAAAGGTGGAACATTACTAGCAAACAGATATCACAATCCATCGTTGCACATTGAAAACTGATAAGCATTCATATATACAAATGAGACCGTATCTACTTAAGTATGCAGCATCTGCATATGTATATGTAGTTAAGTAAATAAGGGCATTTGTGTATATAAAGGCAATACATAAATGTAATGAATATGTAATGTAATATAAATGTATATCATAATTTTGCATTTAAAAATCTCTGCATTGGAAGATGTTAGAGTTGAAATGTTTATTCCATTGTCAGGACACACCAGAGAAAGGATTTTTCCAGATTATTGAAAGCTTATTGTTTGTTCAATGCCCAGTTATTATTAAAAAAGATAAAATTCTTTAGTACAAGGTTTAGCATACATCAAACGTTCAAGACCAAATGTATTCCAGAAGCTGGGGTTTAGGGTTCAGAATTACAAAAATATTATGACTAAAATAATCTTAAGAATTGTCCTTCAAACTGCCCTATCCTGTGAAATCTCAGAGAACATTGAGTGAATGATGTTGTTAGTTAAAAGAAAAAGCACATAGTTGGATATTTCAGCTAGACTGTACACAAAACAAGCATTTCAGTGACGCTTGATATGGTGTGCAAGTACAGAAGGTGACCAAAGCTAACCATACTGAGCTACATAAATTATGTTGAATTTTTATTACTGTATGCAGTCTGACTGAAGTCATAATTTCGACCTCTAGTGTCTTGCCTTGAGTAAAATGTACAATGTATATTCCATCTCTCTCTCTCTCTCTCTCTCTCTCTCTCTCTCTCTCTCTCTCTCTCTCTCTCGTCCACTCAGGGTGACAGTGGGCTGCCAGGTTTTTCAGCACAGCCTGGGCGAAAGGTGTGTGTTTTAACTAAATTACGTACATTTATGGGTTTGACTTTCTTTTCTACAATTTGGAGCTTAGTGATGGCTGACTGCATATACCCTTCAGTGTCTCCTGGGTGCACAGCATGTTAAACAAATTGTTATTGTGTGTGAATGTTTCAATAGGGGGAGCCAGGAGAACCAGGAGACCTGATCTATTCATCTAGCAGTTATGGAGGTACTGGATATCCAATTTTTATGTTTAGGTTCTTCAAATTCTGTTTATTTGATTGCTTCTCTCTATATTATTAGACAATATCAGATTATTTCTGTCATGCTGTTTGGCAAGTAGACTAGAATGATGTCTAGCAGCAAGTGCAAACTATGTTCTGTTGTGTTACACAAATGCCTTCCTTTTTTTCTCTCACTTAACCCTGTGCACTTTTTTCATGATCTTTTCTTCTCCCTTTTTATTTCCTGAAGTTGGCCCTCCAGGCCCTCCAGGGGAACGTGGCTCACCAGGATTTATAGGTTCTCCAGGGCCCAAAGGACTACCAGGTCCCCCAGGGCCCGATGCTTCAGACCAGCAAATAGGTATTTGCGAAATTAACCCTAGTTTAGACAATTTTACACAGAAGGTAATGTGGTAACTTGGTTATCAGAGACTGAATAATTTATTTATTTCCAGAGGAAATTACTTCAAGACTTTTATTGGCTTCAAGATAACAAAGAATTACATGGTTTATTTGTAAATGAGTTTGTGCAGCAAATCTTAGTAATGAGACTAAGAGATTAATGACATTTACTCAACAGTGAACAGGAAATATATATAACAAGGGCTGACTAATAGAAATATCTTCATACAGTCTTTGATAAGTTGAGTTTGACCAATATGTGTGTAAAACTCAACATTCTCAAGTGTTCAAAGCTATGACTATATAATTACTTTATTGCAGTTCCAACATTTGCAACATGTTGCACCAGCTGGTTTGGGTATATGAGCAGGAATTAGAAGTTTTTTTAATAGTGTAGTTGAAACCACCAGCCATCCAGTGATCCAAATATTCCAGCGAGCACTCATTACTATTTAAGAACCACAAACTAAATTAAGTTATGTCTATTTATTTAATAGATGATCATTGTTCAAACAGGAAATTTCAGTTTGTTCTGTCAGGTTCTTGCAATACTTGTCACTTGATTGACATTGATTTACACATTCTGTTGTTGTTTAGATTTATTTGGCTCTTTTGGACCGATTGGTTTCAAGGGAAGGAAAGGTGAAGCTGGAGAACCTGGTATACCGGCCACAGTCCCTGGTCCTCATGGCTTTGATGGGCTACCAGGACCACCTGGGCCACCTGGACCCAAGGGATCATGTGAGTGAACAACATTTTTTTCTCATGTATATGTAATCTGACTGATCACTTCTTTAGAAACACTTTATAAGTCTGCCCTTCTGCGTAGATGATAGATGCAGTAGTCTGTCTGATGCTGTGTACAGTTTGGGTTGATCGTCTTATTGCTCATGTCCGGATTACTTCCAACCTACCATTGACATGGACTCCAACAACAGTGATATGCTTGATAAACTCAAAATGGCAGCACACACACTTTCATGCCACTATCATGTTGTAGCACTGTTGTTTTCTGCTCAAAATAATATCAATCAGAAACTAACCAAAAATGAATGAGAAGCTGACTGAGGGTGTGACAGATAAGACAGATAAGTTACAATTTGTAGCTGCGCACATACATACATTATGCATGATTTTAAAAGAACTGAGAGGTAAAGTGAATAACATCTATGATATTGTTGCCACAGTATTTGTTAAGGTAGATACAGTGCTGTGAAAAAGTATTTGCCCCCTTCCTGATTTCGTAATTTTTTGTTTGTCGCACTTAAATGTTTCAGATTATCAAACATATTTGAATACTAGACAAAGATAACCCAAGTAAACACAAAAAGCAGTTTTTAAGTGATGATTTTATTTATTAAGGAAAAAAAAACTATCCAAACCTACATGGCCGTATGTGAAAAAGTAATTGCCCACCTTATAAAATCATGAAGTAACTGGTTGTGCCACACTTAGCTGCAACAACTGCAATTAAGCGTTTGCGATAACTGGCAATGAGTCTTTCATATCACTACGGAGGAATTCTGGCCCTCTCTTCTTTGGAGAATTGTTTTAATTCAGCCATATTGGAGGGTTTCCAAGCGTGAATCGCCTCTTTAAGGTCATGCCACACCATCTCAGTTGGATTCAAGTCCGGACTTTGACTAGGCCATTCCAAAACCTTCATTTTGCTTTTGTTAAGCCATTCAGACGTGGACGTGCTGGTGTGTTTTGGATCGTTGTCCTGCTACAGAACCCAAGTGCACTTCAGCTTGAGGTCACTAACTGATGACCAGACATTCTCCTACAGGATTTTTTGGTACACAGCAGAATTCATGGTTGCATCAATCACAGCAAGTCGTCCAGGTCCTGAAGCAGCAAAGCAGCCCCAGATCATCACACTACCACCACCGCCATATGTTGGCATGATGTTCTTTTTCTGAAATGCTGTTACTTTTACGCCAGATGTGAACAATGGCCTTCACTGTGGTTCGCTGGAGTCCCAGAGCTTTAGACATGGCTTTGTAATCTTTTCCAGACCGATAGATGTCAATTACT
>JBBJLS010001052.1:0-12485 GCA_037577275.1 Bryconaethiops microstoma
TGTGTGTGTGTGTGTGTGTGTGTGTGTGTGTGTGTGTGTGTGTGTGTGTGTGTGTGTGTGTGTGTGTGTGTGTCGTTTCAAAAACGACTGATTAATTTCACCTGTTGGTTTCAGAATGGACTCCTGGTTTATGTGAGTAGCATGTAGTTTTCTCTCTCTCTCTCTCTCCCCCTCTCTCTCTCTCTCTCTCCCCTAAATGGGCACATTTTGGGAGCACATCTCTGTTTCTGTCACTACTTTTCTTTTGCCGTTTTTCATTTATTGCCAGAAAGTGTTTTTTTTTTTTTTTTTTTTTGGTCTTTTCAATACTCATTTTAAAGCTTTTATTTTAAAGCTCTTACTGGCAAAAAGGACTGGAAGGTGCTGACTTTGTTTATTATTTGTGTTTTTGTTTTTGTTTGCATAAGTTGTGTACCTAGGCAGCTGGGCTTAAGCCTGACTAACACACTGTTGCCACCCTCTGGATATATTTGGAACTGCAGTAACACGTTAAAAATGATAGTTAATGTAGTTAATAGTTAATGAAATGCAAATATTGTTTTTACGACTACTTATTTGGTGATACCAGCAAATAATTTTATACATGTCAAACACTGTTGGAGGCCAGCCCCTAATAATAATAGTAGTGATAATGATGGTGATGATGATGGTAATGATAATAATAGTAATAATAAAAATAATAGGAACTTTGTTCTATTGTTCTATTGGTTTTGCACCTGAAGTGGCGCTGGGGGCCATTACTGAGAGTTTAAGCTCAGACTTTGTCAAGTAAAATGAGTGTTTGCTTTGTTGTACATCTGTAATTGGGTTGATAAATCTTAATGGGCAGTAAATGACACCAATTAGAAGAATAGTCACTTATAGTGTCAAAAAACTTTATTTCCGTTTACAGTGTAGCTGAGCATTTACAGCACATGAGGGACTGAAAATATGAATAAATCCCCTGGGGTCTCTCTGCAGGCCTGTGTGTGCTGATGGAACGCTGCAGGCAGGAGCTGGAACAGGAATCGGACCCCCTGTGCCAGTTCCTGACAGTCTCCCAGGGCGATTTCACGCCTGTCTGTCATGACGTAACTGAGGCGCACCTGTCCAAACATCAGGCGGTCCTCACTAAAACACGGTCTGAGTCTACATTGAATGGGGTGCACTCTGCAGCTGAGTGAGCATTTTAGACACAGTTATTTAAATAATGATGAATTATGATTACATTAAAAGATAAATAAATATTTTTAGTGCTACTGTATCAAGATAATATTGTGCTGGAAATGACATGGTACACTGTATCGATTTATTAATTCATTTTTCTTTCCCCTCTGGGGTGCAGTGGTGGGGCAGTGAGTGGAGGTGGTGGTTCGGGCTGTAAGTGGGTTTGTAGGACAGGTTATTTTTATTGTCCATCACTGAGCGTGTGTGAGAGAAGCGCTGGAATGCAGAAGAGTTTCGACTGAAGGCCGTGGTCAGGAGCAACACCAACACACATTTTACTTCTGCTGGACAGGGTTCATCCTGACAGCCTAGAACTCTCACACTGATCCCGACCTCGGCCAGTCTTCACTAACATTGTGGTCTCTCTCTCTCATACACATGCACATATACTGTAAGTGTGAGTAACATTGTTAGAGAGACAAATTGGGAGCCTCTTGTATTTTATTTATTTGTTTAATTTTTATTTATTTATCTGTTTTGGGTCCAATCCCCTCTACTGCTCGGCCCTCCTTCTGCCCGTTCTCTGCTCTTCTAGAACTGCAAGTTTGGGTCGACCAGACTGGGAACGCGCTTCTCAGCCACTCTCCCACTAGTTTATACCGGTTTCCTTGGTGCTGGTGCTTTGTGTGTCTGTGTGTGTGTCTGTGTCTGTCTGTAGGGATGGGTGATGATGTACAGAGACTCTGATTTGTCTGTTCAAGCCCTAATTAATGTTAAAGTGGTCCGGGACCATGTGGGGGCTCATATGCACTCTTCTTTAACTTAAAGTAACCAGTGCAATAGTTTAAGTCCTTATGATGAATAATGACTGCAGAACAGCTCCTGTCTGACATTAGTGCCGATAAATTTTGTTAAATATTATTATTCAATATCATTGAGAATTTATCATTCTTAATAGTGATGGTTTCTCATGACCCGTCCCTACTGTTTGTGGGAGGGATTTGGGTTGTTCACACAGCTTTCTTTCCACTCTTCTCGCAGTCACTCCTGGTGTTTGTTTATTTGTAAGTAAAGATGTGCTGTTTTTAATCAGTGCTGGTGTTCCTGCAGGGGGAGCTGGAGAGGCAGCTGCTGCAGGCGAACCCCATCCTGGAGTCGTTCGGAAATGCCAAGACTGTGAAGAACGACAACTCGTCTCGCTTCGTGAGTTTCTGCAGTTCATGATGAGTTCTTTTCTCTGTTTGTGTGACATTAACCCCTAAGCGGGACATTTTTTATTATTTATTAACAGTTCTGCTCATTGCTGTGACTTGAAATTTTTATTTATTTATTTATTTATTTATTTATATTTCATTTTATATTTGCGTGCTCTGTCACACCAGTGTTACGCTACACTTTGATGGACAGCAGTCAGGCAGTGCAGCTGTGCGACTCTACATGCTCAAGGGTTAAATATGATCCTTCCTGTCCTTGAGCGCTTCCACCTCATACAGGCTCCTCTCACACTGAAGGATCACCCATTCATCTGTTATTCGTTTGTGTGTTCGCCAGTTCATTCTTAAATCCATCCCTCTGTATCTCTAAAAATCCTGTCCATCCATCCATTTATCTGGATCTTTATAACTGTCATTCAATTTATTTATCCAGATGTTCACCTATCGTTCGTCTATTCATTCAGCCGTCTATCCTTACATCTGCCCATGTTTATCACTCCATCCATTCGTTCATTTATTCGTTCAACTCTTTTATTTATCCACCTGTTCATCTTTTTTTTTTTTTTTTTTAATTATCTTTTATGTAGTGTAGAAGTGACCTCCGTATCTCCATGGCCTGATGGAGCAGAAGCTGATGAGATATAGTTCAGGCTGTGGAGAACAGATGTGGTCTGTGGTGGATCTGTCTGAGGATCAGAGTTGTTCAGAGTCTATGGCGGGAATGTTATTGTTCTTTTGTCTTCTGCTGCTTCCTCTGCTTCTCATTCTCCTGACCTTCTGCTTCTTCTTTATCCTTTGCTGCTGCTTCTACTTTTCCATCTTTTTTTTGCTGTTCCTTCTCTGCTGTGTAGAAGTTAATGTGATCCCCTGGTGTTGAAGGCCCACTGGTGAAATGTGGCTGAAGAATTCCATGTGGTCCTGTTGTTGGATTTTTCACATTTGTGATGGTACCAGCTTTGTAATGAAGGCCATGGTGATGTTCTCCAGTCTGAACTTTTCCCTCTTTCTCTTCATAGGGCAAGTTCATCCGCATCAACTTTGACGTCACAGGTTACATCGTGGGGGCCAACATCGAAACCTGTATCCTTCATTGTTTATTTCTGTTTGATCTTCTGAGTGTTTGTAAAACTGGTTCTTCAGCTAAACTGTTCCTTCAGAGCACATGATGGATGGATGGGTGGATAAATAGATAAACTGATGGATGGATGAGTAATCATTGACCAAGGATCACCCATCCATCCATCAGTTTTTCTAGTCATCTGTTTATCCATCCATCCATTTACTTATTCATTTATTCATTTATCCATTCATCTCCCCCTTGATTGTTTGTCTATCCACCCATTTTTGTAAACCAGCCATTTACCTGTGTATCCATCCATCTTATTTATTTGGCTAGTTATTTTTTCCATCTGTCCATCTCTTTATTTATCCATCAATTTATTTAGCTATCCATCAGTTTGTCTTGTCCATACATCCATTCAGTGATTTTTTTTTTTGTTGTTGTTATTTATTTGTTTTGTTGAAGTAGAGGAGATGGGGTGGTGGTGATAGTTGTGAGTGATTGAAATGAAAATGTTTGCTCCTGAAGTTGTTTTGATCAGATCTGCTGGAAAAGTCCAGAGCAATCCGGCAGGCCAAAGATGAGCGAACCTTCCACATTTTCTACCAGCTGCTGGCAGGAGCAGGAGAGCATCTTCGCTGTTAGTGTCACACACACACACACACACACACACACACACACACACACACACACACACACGCACATTTTCCACAATAGACCTGGTCTCTAACAACACTATAGTAGAGAAAATATACAACGCTGAGGGACTTTTGGGTTTGAATATTATTTTGACCCAAAAATGTGCACATGCTTCACTGAATATTCATGCAGTTGATTATAATCCATTCCATTATTCCAAAATATTTATGCTGAATTGCAGTGCAGGCAGAGCCTGTTTCAGCTGGTATGCAGTCATCACAGATTTCTGCCTCTCTCAGCTCTGACTGCAGTTCGTTGTGGCAGACAGTGAGTGTTTGGAGGAGTGTGAGGCGGGATGATTAATGTCTTTTTTGTTCTCCTTGGCAGCCGATCTGCTCCTGGAGGGCTTCAATAACTACCGTTTCCTCTCCAACGGCAACATTCCTATTCCCGGCCAACAGGACAAGGACAACTTCCAGGAGACCATGGAGGCCATGCACATCATGAGCTTCTCCCACGATGAGATTTTATGTAAGTGTGTGTGCGTGCGCATATTTGAACTGTTGGGTCATACTCTGTTTGCTGGAGGATGAAGAATTTAAAGGGCTCAAATCTTGGAAACCTGGGTCATTGTCACTTTTTAGTGTCATTGTTTCAGTTTTATTGTATTTTTATTTCACCTGGTTTTCGGCCTCGCATGTCCTCCAAGCTCATTTAAGATTTTGGCACAGTTCCAACACATGCATTACGACCCTCAGGTATACAAGCGGCGCTTTTATGCAATTTTCTGATAAAGGGCTGAGTATTGTTTAAAGTTGAGAAATATGGGGCGAGTTGCCTCCGGAATGAATACTCTGAGAAAGTCTGTGAGTAATAGTCAGCCTGTGACACTTCTTAATTATTCAGTGAGCAGCTCACCAGCTCAGTTAGTCAATTTCAGGCATTTTTTGGAACATTTTTTGGTTGTTTTTTTGAAGCGGAATCACACTTCACCTTTTTCACAGAAATGCAGTCTGGATTTAAATAATATTTCCAAATGTAACAAACCATGGGGCACATACATTCCATCTAGAATGTCAATATTCAGCCTTTAGGTCCTCCCACTTTGTTCTGAAGTTATAGGCAGTGTTTCAGTCTGGACTGCTCTTTGAATGACGTGCCAATCAGAACAGAGCTCATTTGCATATGTTGGTTTTAAAGGCCGAGTAACAGAAACGGGTTGTTTGATTCTAAGGAATAAAGAGAGAAAATGTTATTTTGTTTTTGATACATCTTAAGTGAATGTGTGTGTGTGTGTGTTTGTCTGCAGCCATGTTGAAGGTTGTGTCTGCTGTGATGCAGTTTGGAAACATTGTGTTCAAGAAGGAGAGAAACACAGATCAGGCCTCCATGCCTGAGAACACAGGTAACACACGCACACTTTACACACATCTGCCCACCACCGCTTGATTAGTCTCGCTTAGACTGAACAGAATATTGTGAAAAATCAGCTGTGCTTCTGATAGTTCTGCCCAGTTTTGTTCTCTTCTGGTGTGAACCTATTTGAGGAGCATATATGAAGAACTGCATTCATACCTGTTTTTGTAGAACACGCCGGTGTGAAGAGGGTTGATGTGTTCTAGCAAGCCTGTGATTCTAATATATAGTGAGCCATTCACATAGTGACTGCCACCATCCCCATAGCAACCATCAGCATCCACACGGATCCAAACCCTCGCCAATAAAGGTTGGAGTTTAGGACTCTTGTGTAGTTGCTCTGTAAAAATGTTGGGAAGTACAGAAAGAATAAACATGTAAAAGATATGAGGTGGTTATTTGGGTGACGATAAGTTTCAGTGAAGCTCACTGCCTGGAAACCACCGGACTGGTCCAGGATCATTGAGGGAGGCCACAGATCTCAGGCAGATTTTAAGTGAAGAGGAATGTTCTGGAGCGAAGCAGCAGAGTCATCCTAAATCAAACCTGTTTACCCAGAGTTTTACACTCCACACTCCACTGAGTGGGGGCTTAACACATTTTTAGGTCTGTTCTCCCCTTCAAATGCTCACTCTAGGTCTGGGACCACTCTGCTCAACTTTAAATAACATGATTTGATAAATAAGATACTGGAACGACCATGTGAGAACTCAACTGTGTAACAGATATACCTACTCACCTGTTCTTCTCCAGGTCTCTTTCTTTCATTCATTCAGTCATTCCAGTCATTCTATTCATTCCATTCATTCCATTCATTTGGTTTTAAGTGATGAATGTGGCCTTGCTCCCCTACTAGAAGGTTTAGTTTTGAAGGAAAAATAGGTCTTCTGATGAAGGCTCTGTAAATATATTGTTTTACATATATTTTACATTAAAAAAAATGTTTGGATGGTTGTTATAAGTATTTTGAATTTAGCTATGAATTATTCCTCTGTATTTTTCTTTAAGCTGCTCAGAAGCTTTGCCATCTGCTGGGGATGAGTGTGATGGAGTTCACTCGTGCCATCCTGACCCCCAGAATCAAAGTGGGCAGAGACTACGTCCAGAAAGCCCAGACGAAAGAGCAGGTGAACAGTGAAACATCTAAGAGTTTAAGAGACCTCTAGAATAGGCCCAAGTGTTAAACTTGTTAACTTTCTCAATGAGGTGCTGACGTTTGTTAAATACCTTAAAAACGTCATTTATAAAATCCTCTTTAATTTAGTTTTCATACAGGCAATTTTATTTATCCTTTGTTCTGATTGATCCTTTATTTAACCTTGTTTATCCTTGTGTACTGTATCTTTTTTATAATTTTATCTTTTATCTTTATTGATCCTTGTCCTTATTTATCCATTTATTTAACCTTTATCCTTGTTTATCTTTTTATTTTAGTCTGTTTCTGTTTATTTTAGTCTGTTCTTTTTGTCTGTATCTTTTTTATTTTATCTTTTTATTTTATTTAATCAGGTTTATTCTTGTTTTATTGCTTTATCTTGTGGGGTTGTTTTTGTAGAAATGGAACGCAATTAAATCTTTCGCTCCAAGTAGAATATTTTAACATTGGTTTTTTTTCTTCTTGTAACTCTACCACACAGTTCCTAAAGCAGTACGAAAAGTGATAAACTAGTGCTTCCCCTGCTAGTCTGCAGGCTGTGTGTAGGTTAGAAATAGACTTTTCTAACCTACACACCTGCATAGTTTGTGTATTGATTGGTCCTAAAACCTCCAGCAGAGTGTAAATATGTATGTTAGGAACAGTTTGGTGAAAGTGGTCTGGTCATTACCCGGTTATTCTGTTTCTCCTCAGGCTGATTTTGCAGTGGAGGCTCTGGCCAAAGCCACGTACGAGCGTCTGTTCCGCTGGCTCGTCCACCGTATCAACAAAGCTCTTGACCGGACCAAAAGGCAGGGAGCCTCCTTCATTGGCATCCTCGACATCGCCGGCTTCGAGATCTTCCAGGTTCCTTCAGATCTTCCATTTTACTTCCTGCAGCAGATCAGATAGAGTTCATATCCTTCACATGATCTTTTCTCTACATATTCTTATTTATTCCTAATTAATTTGCACGTGGCCATTTCCCGTCCTCTCTTTATGCACCCCGATTAAACGGACTGTTCCTTTAACACTGACATATGTTCCTGATCTGATTCGGTGCTCTGTATGGTGCCTCATTTTAAAAACTCTCCTAATATATTAGTTTTTATGACATCACAAAAACAGTCAAATCAAAACAGGCTGTTTTTATGGATTGGTGTGGTCTGTAACATAATTTTTCAAAAGAGCAAGGAAAATTTGTTTTTACGTGATATGGTCTTTTGAAAGCTGTCTGAACAGAGAAGAGAAGATGGGAATGTGGCATTGAGTCATTGTATTTTATATTTTATTATTTTTAATAATACTTTAGTTGTTAAGCTGTCTCTTGTGTCTCTCTCTTTCTCTCTCTCTCTCTCTCTTTCTTTCTCTCTCTCTCTAGTTGAACTCGTTTGAGCAGCTGTGCATCAACTACACCAATGAGAAGCTGCAGCAGCTCTTCAATCACACCATGTTCATCCTGGAGCAGGAGGAGTACCAGCGTGAGGGCATTGAGTGGAGCTTCATCGACTTCGGCCTCGACCTGCAGCCCTGCATCGACCTCATCGAGAGACCAGTGAGTCAAACAGTCCGGTTACGTTTTGGCACATCCACAGAGAAAAGGCTTCACAGGAACTCATTCACCTGAGTGTTCACCTAGCGTTTGTTCTGAAAACGGGGGTTAACAGGGGTGTGGGGGTGGAGGACTCCATTCTTGTGGGATGCTAGAACATTACTGTGAGGATTTCATTACATGAGAGCATTAGTGAGGCCAAGTACTGATGTTGGAGGATCAGTTCTGCATCACAAAATCCACTCCATTTCATCCCAGAGACTCTTGAAGGAGCGCAATCTCAGCTCTTTATTGGGTGGGCAATTTATACCCCTCTAACCCACGGACATGTTCTGTTGCTCAGTGCTTTTCTGTGGCGATACACACTGTATGTGCAGCAGTGGGAACACCTTAAAGAAATGAACACATAGGAGAACATCATTTTAATGAATCAGTTTGAGGTGTTCTGGTGCATGTTTTTCGGGGCAATAGTGCTAAAGACCAGCAGCATCATTAGATTTTTTTTTTTTTTTTCCCAGGCAAATCCTCCGGGTGTGCTGGCCCTGCTGGACGAGGAGTGCTGGTTCCCCAAAGCCACGGATAAAACATTTGTGGATAAGCTGGTCCAGGAGCAGGGCTCACACACCAAGTTCCAGAAACCGCGGCAGCTGAAGGACAAGGCTGACTTCTGCATCATCCACTATGCTGGGCGGGTGTGTGAGAACCTCACCTCACAGCGTGTCGCACATACTTTACACACTCACACTCACACAGATTTATGGAAATTTATGGAAACGCGGCACAGAACTGGCTTCCATGACAGCTGCAAAAATTTGTATTGTTACTGTGCTTTTTGTCCCTATAGTGCAAAATACTAAAGTAATGGCTTCCTCTTCCTACTCTTCTTTTTCCTGCTCCTCTTCATCTGCCCCTTCACCCTCCTCTTCATCTACCTCTTCCTCCTCAGGTTGATTATAAGGCAGACGAGTGGCTAATGAAAAACATGGACCCACTGAATGATAACGTGGCCACTCTGCTCCATCAGTCCACCGACAAGTTTGTAGCTGAGCTTTGGAAAGATGGTAAGAAGAGACATATTTACACCTTTTCTTTCTTTCTCTCTCTCTCTCTCTCTTTCCCTCCCTCCCTCCGTCCCTCCTTCCCTCTAACAGAAGTATGTAAATGAGTTACAGTCTTTATAGTCTTTTTGCCTCACAGTAACAAGTTTTTAAAAAAAAATTTAATTTTTATTTTGAGTGATGTACAGTGGACTAGATAGATTTTATTCTCGATATTAAATTGTAAACACAGTCTCTGCATCCCTGCTGGGTCCTGGGTCTCACTGCTGCCCCTACAGAATGTGTGAAGACCTGCAGTGTTGCACTAACCAGTGTGTCTGTGTCTGTGCTTTGCTGTGTTTTTGTTTTTTTGTTTTTGTTTTTTTCCCCCTCCCTCTCCCTGGCCTGCCACTCTGTCTCGCGACTGTAGAGATTCAGAACATTCAGAGGGCGTCTTTCTATGACGTTTCTAGCCTCCACGAGTCTCCGAGTGAAGGTATAATGACCTTGCTGTTTATTTTTCGGAGCTTTTTGTGCTGCTAGATGCCCACCAGCACCCCCCCACATCTCCCCCGCTTGGGCCCTGGTCCCTCCTACTGGCTAACTGCAGCGTTCGCCAGATTTCTGGGGGGGGAAATATAAGCCTGACTCCACAGTAGGGCTGCAAATCATGATTATTTCTCTAATTGATTAATCCTGGAGCTATTATTTGACTAATAATCAAATTATTTCATTTTCAATTCTCTTTGTCCCCATTGTCCCTCAGCTTCTGTTCAACAGCTTGTGCCGTTCAGCAGTAGAAACCATATTGCTCCCTACTGTACATGTGGTGTATTACAGTCTGTCAGAATGACTGTGAAGATCATTTGAACATTAAAACAGCACTTTATTATGCTCTACGAATAACACGAGTTATATCACCCCTATGCGTCTTGTATTTTATTACCGTCTGTCAAAACGAATATATGGATCATTCTGGAGCAGTTATGTTTTTCAGTAAATGATGTAAAAGCTTTGTTGTAACCAACTAATCGGATTGACTTATCATTGCAGCCCTACCCCAGAGCGGAATTATAGGCCCAGTCACACTAGCCTTTTTACAGTGAAATTTTGCATTAATTTTAGTAGTGCACTTTTTGAACAACCTGGAATTACTTTGGCCAAAAACAGCTTGACTACCCAAAAAAAGAGCAGGCTGGACTGTCTTCACTAGAGCTGCACGATATAGACAAAATATCTATTAGTATTGTGATTTTAGTGCTACATATTATGATTGCGATGCCTTTCAAGATATTTCAGGGCCCTAATAATCACTCTTCTGGAATTTAAAAAGGCTTAAAGTCTGTCCATATTGTTTCCCCTCGTCCATACAGTGCATATATGGAAAGGCTACGAAAACAGCCTGTTTTTAAATAGTAGTTTGTGATGTCACAAAACCAACACATATAAATATGTCTCCTTATTCTGGCTACAGCAGTTTAGCCCCGCCCCTATTCATGCACCAATTCACCAACACCTTTAACGGTTAAAAATGATCATTTTGGTTGGACCTTGATTCATCAGAACACCCAAATAACCCACCAGGAGCTGTGATTGGTCACCCTGTCAAACACTGTGATTGGTTAGAGGCTCCTTTGCATATTGCAGCCTTCTGTGCTATCAGTATTGCAGAGATTGATATTGCGATAACGATTAACAGATGTATTGTGCAGCCCTAGTCTTCACTTTGGATTCCATGGTGATTGAGTTAGCAGGGTTGCCCATTTCTCGAGCAGACGGGTTTCTAGTGTGACTGGAGCAAATCTGCATGGCGGTGAGTGCATGGCCGTGGCGTTTATTGCGCATGGTGAAACGGCTCCTCCACTGGCTAACTCCAGCAATCAGCTTTCAGGAGGAGACCTGCATGTGCCTTTAGAGACCCTCCAGCAGAGGCAGTGACCTTCAGCCCCCCGCCAACCCTCGCCTGCCTGTAGAGAACCTGCACCTGGAAACCATGCAGCTTCAAACCATCTCTGTGCTTCTGTAGACCAGCGTTCAGTCCAGTTTTACATGCAGTGCTTTTTACAACCGTGCAGAAGTGTGGGGCCCTAATCGGGAAAAGTCAGGTTTTTTTGCCTCAACAGTTTCTCTTTTATGAGCTCAATTGGAACAGAAGAACCTTTCAGCTTTGGGGTCTGTGGCTGTTTAACGAGGGTTGTCCCACTTCACTGTTTCCCTCCAAGCGCCTGGGAACGCCATCAATCCACACCAACCACTGGGAATTTTCACATTCGCTATGGGCAGATGGAGCGTAATCACACGACTCCTCATTCCCACTGCGTCATCACTTATTCCAAAAATGCCATCAGTATAGAAACTCACCCACTTCATCTGTGCAGAAGGATTTTTTTTTGTTGCCAAATTTAGACTAATTTCTGTCTTCATTTATTAACTTTTCCTGATTTATTTTTTAAATACTTTTGAACTTAAGCTTATAAGAGCTTTAAAATTTAATATTCTATAGCTTGAAGTCACACATCCTTTTAAGCTTATTTTAAGTGTACATACAATATTTCTTACATAATGTTCATAAGTACACATGAGTGTCATCTGTAAAATGAATACAGGTTTGTGAGAAAAAGTTATATTGTAGCCATATATATTCTAAATGTTTTGTGTTTCATGATTTCCTGGACCAAATGGAAAAAATGGTTCCACTTTATAGGTGTTTAAATCAGTGATGTTAATGGAGTGGACTGGAATCTGACTGGGATTTTTCTAAATTCCCCCATACTTAAGTGTTAGTGATGGTTCAGAGTGGGTTTGGTGTGAAACTCAGAACTTTTCACAGTGGAGGTGAATGGAAGCAGGTGTCTGCAGGCCTCACAGAAAGTTGTTCCATCAGATGGTTATGGTTGTGCGGCCTGACGCCTGAGCTGCTGTTCTACCAGAGTCTTGAGAATCTTTTGGTCCTAAAACTAAACCCAGTCATGGTTTAGGGATACATGCAGGGTGTTGTGAGGCCAAATAGTCTCCAAAGAAGAGTGATTTATTTAAGATTCTCCACTATTTTACTATCTTCAACATCTATAAACACACTCCGGGGGTCAAAGTAAATAAAACGGCTGTATTTGTGTTCACCTCCACTGTAAAGAAATCAGTGTCTCTACAATGAACCGTTACACACCAAACTCACTCTGAATTTCACTTTGTGCAGCGTTTCAGAGTCGAGCGTTTCAGAGTCGAGCGTTTCAGAGTCGAGCGTTTCAGAGTCGAGCGTTTCAGAGTCGAGCGTTTCAGAGTCGAG
>JBBJLS010001147.1:0-16669 GCA_037577275.1 Bryconaethiops microstoma
CCATTCCCTAACTACAGGGGACAGTCTCCCTGGAGCAACTTGGGGTTAAGGGTCTTGCTCAGGAACCCAGTGGAGGTAGAATTCAAACCCATGACCTCTTGGTCCAGAGGCAAGTATCCTACCCACTAGGCCACCGCCACCCAAATCATTATTAAATCATTAACATGGAAACAAAATACTCAAGATATTTGACGTAAAATGCATCATTCTAGAGAAACCTCGTCAGAAGAGCTCAAAACAGTGGTGACAAGAACTGTTTAATATCGCTAAAACCTGCATCTATAAAAGCTATTACAGATATGTTGGGTGCCCTAGAATTTATTTTTATAATAAATTTGGGAGTTTTGAGTTTTGGTCTAAAACAAAATTAGTTAGCTACATAAGACTGGTTATTACTGCTCATTCTGTAAACATTTCACATTAAAAAATAAGAGTAGCTCTTCCTGGAAGCGTATTTTCAAACAGCTTGTCAAAAAGTCAAACTAATTAAATGATGCCGCAGACTAAAGAGCTGTAGTGCTCATCTACATCTTTGTAGATGAGCATTACAGTTAACAGTAGAGTAGCAGTAAACAGTAGTTCATCTTGGGATTTACGTTTATTTTTTAAAAGGTTTATATTGACTTTAATAGTGAGTGAGTACAGTAATAAAAAGTTAATAAAATTGTTATAAAATGAAAAATTTGGTTAATAGACATGAATAAAACAAGAATTGGTTAATAGACCTGAATTAAACAAGAAAATGACTTTTTTCTTGTTTACTTGTGTTTAGTTTGGATTTAACACTTATTTACTACTGATAAAAGCACATGGTTTACTGGATTGGAAATGAATAGACTATATTTTGTTGTAGACCTTAAGGTCCCAAGTTCCTATTACCACCAGCACGAAGAACAAAGAGTCTTTCTACAAGTTTTTCTACAGTTAATTGTTTCATATCAAATCACTCAATGTCTAATTCAGAACAGGAACCAGAACACTGTTAAAGGAACTATTATATTGGTAACAATTTTTTATTTTTTCCTCTGTACGATTTTTAATTCCTTAGGATATCCCGTATGCAGTGGGACTGGTTAATTACCAGAAACCGTGCTTAGGATGCCTGAGGTGCTGCTATAGATTGAAAGGACAGTGAGAAAGCCTGCTTTTATCAACCATCAACTACGGCCCAAGATGGAGATACTTGAAGAGGAGCGTTTAGGAGATCAAGAGATGGGGAGAGGAGAAAGGAGGAAAGAGAGGGAGCGAGAAAGAGAAAATGAGAGAGAGGGGGTTAGAGAAAGAGAGAGAAAGAGAGAGAGAGAGAGACAATAAGTCACCCGATATGATTGGTCCTCAGCGATATCTCCAGTTCTCTCAGAACTTTGGTGGATTCCTGAACACGCCTGCGGAATTTCTGCGGAGAGAGAGAGAGCAGATTTTTATCAGGCTTTACCAGAAAAAAAAAACTCTCATGCAAAATGTCCAACAGCCTTCCACAACAACAGCACAGAGTCTTGTATTCAGATAATGTTAGAAACAAATTGCGTGTTAAGAACACAATGCCAGTCGTTATCTCCCCACAGTGGCCAAAACGAGTTGAGAGAAATGACATCAGGGCACAGAAAGCGACAGTTATGATTAAAGCACCAGAACAACACCTTGTGTCAGAAATGGGATGGTTTGTAACAAAGTGCATTGCAGACTGTCATTTGGCTGGGAAAGACTGTTAGCTTTATATGACCTCAATCGCATTTTTTATTGTAGCAAATCATGATTGATCATATTTGTCTTATTACTTAATCATTTTTATTTTAAAGGCAATGCATCTTGTTACAGTTATGGGAATGGACAAAATAAGCATTATCAGAATTTATTTATTACCTTAATTCCCTCAAAAACACTACCATCATTATGTGAATGCAGCCCTACCATGAGCTGCACAAGAAAATGAATGCACTTTCAGCAATGGTGAAGAAATGGTGCCTGTATGTTCCACTCAATACATGTATATACACTATACGGAAAAAAATATATGCTTTCAACTTTGTGGACACTGTTTGTGGACGACCCCTTTCTACTCCAGCATGACTGTGCCTCAGTGCACAAAGCAAGCTCCATAAAGACGTGGCTGGATAAGTTCAGTCTGGAAGAACTTGACTAGCTCCCACAGAGCCCTGACCTTAACCACATCCAACACCTTTGAGATGAACTGGAACGGAGATTATGAGCCAGATCTTCTCGTCCAACATCAGTGCCTGACCTCATAAATGCTCTACAGAATGAATAGGCCCAAATTCCCACAAAAACACCTTCTAAGAAAAGTAGAAGCTGTTATAGCCGCAAAGGGGGGACCAACTCCACATTAAAGTCTATGTATTTGAATGCAATGTCATTAGAGTCTCTGTTGGTGTAGTGGTCAGGTGTCTCAATACTTTTGTCCACATAGTGTAACATATATATCATATATATTATCAGTGAGTGCATAGATCATACACATCATATATGTACAGTTTGTGATTCAAACTCTTCCATGAATGTAGCCCTTTGACCATCATACAGCTTGTTATAGGGAAGGCTCTTCTACTTTTTTGTTGCTTTTTTTTAGTTTGCTGCTCATTGATTTATCTTCCTGTTATCTGCTGAATTTATCATCCTGTGTTATCTGCTGAAGGTGTATACCTTCAAGGTATCCTATTAAAAGCCATTTAAAAGCTGGGATACAATCATTTATTATATATAAGCAGCTGAGCTTCAGTTTGCACTGCTACGGATTGTTCGTAGTCAAACAAGCGTAACTTTTAAAAACAGGGGTATTGATATTTCAACACATTAACTTTGATTAACCTACTTAACATACTTACTAGACATAAAGCTGGTGTCTGGCCTTACCTTGCGTGTAACTCCTGGGTCTAAAAAGCCCCTCAGCTTCTGAATATACGTGTGTGGAGGATTCTTCACTTGAAAGCGTTCCTATGACACAGCATAGATGAACACAAGCAGATGTGGTTAGACCAGCATTTACAACTTTCATATATTTACAGAGGCATCCTCTCCACTTTAAAGTTTATTAGGGATTTTTTAAAATATTTGACTAGCCACTAAATTATAAAAATCTGTGGCAATTTTCGATTAATATTCAGATATGATTAGTTCACAGTGAATATCGAATTGTACTTTTGCTTGAAATGCACATCCCTAGTTTAAACATCATCTCCACATTCCATGTAGATGAATGTGTGTGTGTGTGTGTGTGTATGTGTGTGTTTGTGTGTCGCACAGATTGAGTCACACACAGCAACGCGACTGGATCTGTGTGTACTTAGTGTCCACTCCATTAGAACCCGTTGGTTCAGTTCTTCTCATGCTGCTGTTTGATTTAGTCACCTTCAAGTCATTCATGAGTGGTCAGTTTCTGGCCACAGGAAACTTTGGCTGGATATTTTTGACTGGTGAACTATTTTCAGCTCAGCACTGACACTGAGTCATTTAGCACTGCTGGGTGCAATACATGTGCATGCGCACACACACACACACACACACACACACACACACACACACCCCTAAAGTGGAAAAAAGTATTTTCTATTGTAATAAAAACTATTTTGTTCCTGAATCCGCTGTTGAATAGTTGCAATTTTTATATGTAGCAAAATTATAATTTTAGTCATGATTATTACTGTGCATCCATACTGTATGTAGGTCACAGTGAAATATTACACCTGATCGCAGATGAGATCCCACTTCTTCTCGTTATCGTACTGGCGGAGGAGTCTTGCTTTATCCGGGGGCAGGTTCATCGAACTCTGAAACATGTAAAAAAAAATAACAGACATGCATCAGTGAAGCACAGGAAGTTGTTCACTCTTATCTCTGCAACTATGGAGACGATCTCGCCTCTCGGGACCAGCGCGGCCCACGTCTCCAATCTGGGGCGTCACTTCCTACGTTGGTGTCGAGCAGCATCCTACCATATGACATTATCTGCCTGTCCTGAAATGTCCTCTGCTGAGCTGATCTGTTCATATCAGAGACGAGCAAAACAAAGCAGGCCTTCTTCATCTCCACAACAACAACACAGCAATCGCTCAAAGCAATAACTTCATTTGGTGGTTATTGTGGATTACTGGCAGGGGAACAACTATGTCTCCAAAACAGACACAACAAGAAGGACAAATTAATACATACAGTACCAGATGAGTTTCCCTATATTTTTACTGTTTTACACTTTTTGAAACAATAGTTCCAATAGCATGGAATTACTATCAGAAATATTCTTCCAAATAGACTCACCTACCTAATCAAACTTCTAATAATAATGAAAACAAGGAGCAATAATGAGAAGACATTTCACTGATAAATAAAGAATAATAATAATAACTGATTTGAGAGGGGAGCGTTTGTGAAAAGAAGAAAATCTGGTAACACTTTAGTTAAAGCTAGTATTCATAAAGCTAGTATTCATTCACAGACAAATAAATGTTTCATGACATAAACCCACATAAACATTTATAGGCTTATTCTAACAAGCGTTTGTTGTCATGAAGGCTGTTTTAATCCATTTTGATGTCATGTCAACTCAGAATGTGACACTTGTTGGAATAAGTCTTTATGTTTATGTTGGTTTATGCTTGCTGTCAGGAAAGGTTTGTGTACATGTCATGCAGCCGTATGAGGACTGGCCCTCAGTATGAAGTATTAAACAACATAAATAAAGGGAAACAAACAGGAGACACTCCCATCTACACTCCACAGCTTCTTCTGCTTTTCTCAGACTGTTTGCTGTTTATAATAAAAGAGCAAGCGGGGGGAAGAATGCAGATAGAGTGCCCCGACCTGTAACAGATCACTCAAGGGTGAAAAAACAAATGGTGTTTATTATGGAGGCGTCATTCGCACCCCTATCAACAGCTGTCCACGAGCTCCAGCACCCACAGCCTCTCAGCCTGCAGTGGGATTCAAACTCACCCACCTGGAACACACTGACCTTATTGTCAGACCCCACATGCCACAGTCAAGGGAAGTCAGGTGGGCTCACTGAGAACCGCACGCATTAGGGCTGAAAGATGTAGATAAAAGGCACATGGGCTATTTCAGGCCTTTACGATAAATATTGCAACCCTCAGGAATTTATCTATATAGTCTCTTTCCAAACTGAATTAGTTATCAACACTGAAAACAAAATGTGGGCTATTCAGTGGTGCTGGCTCTATCGTAAGGAGATCACAAGCTCACAACTGTTCATGAGTGGGAGTCTTAAAGAAAGCATAACTGGACTCATTCCCCCAATCTTGCATCGAGATGGTGGTCATCGTAAGTATCTGCTAGCTAATGTAACAGAACTGGTAGTTTAGTGCTCTCCTCCAAGCATGTTGATACAATATGAAGCATGTACTAGCCTTCACTCTCACTGCTTGCTGTAACTGTGTGATGGAGGAAAACTAGTTAGAGGAAGGAAATATAAAAACAAAGAGTGTATTTGTAGAGGAAATCAGGGCTGTAGTTCGAAATTGTAGCTAACAGCAATTATTTCCACTAATCCTAGCTCCATGATTCCACCTCTAACTATAGCCTTTGTTTTAATAATTATAATTTTGTATTGTTTTGATGAACAAAACAATAGAAAAATACAATATTGTAATTACATGGCTACAAACTATAACTGCAATATTTCTTTTAATATAATAAAAAGCACTGGTGAATGTCTGATGAGGATTAAAATTGGACCTGCATTATTTTGACCAAATTTACATCTGTTATATAATGTAACATTGATTTGGGACATCATAGAGTAGAATGAAAAGAAAACTCAACAGTCTACTGAAAAGGCCAATACCACAACAATGGCTTACAAAGCCGCAATATCGTTAACACTGTACTAGAAACAATGCATTGTTCCAGTGGTGACTTCATGATTTTTGGGGTCTTTTTATGCTGTTTTCCACAGTACAGTTATTACCTCTTTCCACAAGCCTATATGAATCACTTTGATGGAGGAAGCTCTTGGGAAATATTAGCTTGCACTTCTGTCTTTCATTCATCTAAACAAAATTAGATTGAACTGTGGTCGCAAAAAGCTGGTCAATCAGACAACTCCACTCGAAGCCAAATGTCAAACGCAGTAGGGTGGCTGGCCAAAAACAACCGTGTAGTGATTCAATTTTGGTGGAAACCACCTTTCACTCTCACACAGACATACCATGCGCAATGACCAGTTTGTAATGTCTGCTAAAGAGGCCCCGCAAATGAACTGTCAGAGACGAGGCCCTGGAAAATGTTGCTCGGCTCCTGCTTGCATGTAAAGACGCTGGAGCACTCTTGCACTACCCCTTCCTGAAAAGACCCCATTTCCATACTTTTCTTCCCCCCCTCAAAGAAAGTGCCGCCGTGCATTCCAGATGTCCGGCGCTACAACTGGAATGCGTCCTGTTTATAATAGCTACAAATCGGCAATAAATTCCCTCACATTTTCCCACCCTCGCTGCAAGAGGGGACCATTTTTTTACAAGAGTCTTTTTCTCGTTCATTTGAAGCCATGGAAGATCCCACTCGGAGGAGGTGTGTGTGTGTGTGTGTGTGTGTGTGTGTGTGTGTGTATCTCCCTCACCCCTTGAGAAATGTCAGCAATGAGGCGAGTACCTCCCACTCTCCGCAGTTCATTGCATTTCACCAGTTTACAAAGAGCACAAATAGCAGCCTACTTGCTGATGAGCTCACAGCTTCCAAATGCTTTCATACTACAAAAGTCTGAGAACAACAAAGACTAACTGTTCTGTCAAATGGGATTCCTACAGCACAAGAAGTTGTTTGGTTTAGGCAGAAATACGGGAGGGCATCAGACACAACACATGTAAGAAAAAAAAAAAAGTCTGGGTAAACAGTAAACCTGTTACATCAATCATGGTGACCTCACGGATGGACTCAGTATAGCTGATTTAAGAGTCGAGTCCGAACAAAAGTCTGTTGCCCTCAGGTTGCCATTTGAGGTCCTGAAAGAGAATTATGAGGTTGAGTAAATGGCCAGGCTCTGGTCTTCCTCTCTGTTTAAGTTGAGGCCTGATGCAAGGGCTGCAATAGGGTGAGCAGATAAGAGACAGAGGCTCTTTATCTGATATAGAATCAGTCCAGCCTCACTTTGTTTTCTGGCTCGGATGTGCAGACTAAGCAGAGGACTTTGCAACATTAGTTCAGCGAAGGTTTTATACAGAGCCTGGGAGCTTCCTGAAGGAAAACAATTAGCTAAAGTTCACAGTGACTAAAACGGGTCACAGAGTGGAACGGAAAAACAACAATGCTTCAAATCCATATTCATTGCTCGTGCCTATAAAGAAAGAAATGACAAAATACTGAGAGAATATCCGGGCTGATTCAGGACATGGATTACAGACATCATATCAGGGCTGAAATCATCTAACCTGACAGTCAGTCACAGCGGATGGAAACTACTGGCAATTCACAACACTATCGTCAATCTGATCAAGCTTTGATGGTTCTTATTCTGGTGCTGGAAGTTACCATGTGGGAGTCAAAGCGAGGCGTGTGGAACTTTAGAAAGCTGTGGCATATGGTTCAAAAGTTCTCCCAGCTGGAAGAAGCTAGAAGATTCTTCATGTCTACTGCTGAACAGGGCCTTCAACACAAATAAATATTTCCAGTGAAGTCATGTGACATCTCGCGAGCTAAGCAGTTAATCTGTGGACCTCTTATTCACAAAAACCCACATACAGTCGGAAAATGAATAAACTAGAAAATAAGATAAAAGTTGAGCCTTTTGCCTGAGTCCATGGAGGTCAACACGGCAGTGCTACTTTCAGCCAGGTCGGACTCGATGGCGGCTCATAATCTAATTCCGGTAATCACATTTGACTTCTGCTGCAGTAGAGCAAATCTTGTTTTTTCTGCTATGATGGGGGGTTTAAAGAGTCCCACATCTGAGAAACGATTTATGAAAGGGCTTTCCGTTTAAAGAGACCACATTTAAGACTTCTTTATTAGAATATTTAAAGTAAAACTCTAAATCGGCTCTCTGGCTCCACAATAGAGTGACAGTGGCCACAACGGGGACAAAACACACTTCTGCTGTTTGATCTCAGCTCAGTTCATGAAAGGAGGGACTGTGTTGGGCCAACAAAGAACCATAGCTAGTCCTGTTGGCAAACAGCAAAAGCTTGACAATAGATGAGGACAGATCATCTGTTGTAAATAAGTGGCATCAAAAGCTTTGAAACAGACTGTCGAGCTGGACAATATAGCAAAACCTACTGTTTTTAACAATTTCTATTGGTAGATCTGTATTCATTTTTGAAGACAAGGTCTATGTACTCTCTTCTTATATATACTGTACAATGTTGACCCAAAGTCCATGATCAGTGAGGTCTTGGCCATATCAGAAAGCAAAGAGCATTCTCAGGGGTTAATGTGGGCCAGGGTTATGGGAGTCTCGTGGGTCAGGACAGAGGGACAAAAGCTGGACACATTTTCGTTGGATGGTCCTCTGTAGATGACCTGATGTGGATTAAGTGATTTTGATTGGCATTTTAGAGTTCAGAGCAGAGAGTTGTTTCACCTTGCTACATTTTATTTACAGTTTGTGACAGTGTGCACACACACACCCATTAGGCCAAGATTATTTCATACAAATATTAAATAATCATCTACTTTCAATATTATCCATTTATTAGCTTTCACTATCAAATGTTTATGTTGAAACAAACGAGATGTCAATTGGATGCATAATCTTCCATTTTGTTAAGATTCAAGATTCAAGATTCAAAACGTTTATTGTCATATGTACAGTAGAAATCACATTTCTCCGCACAATGAAATTCTTTCTTTGCTGTCCACACAAATGCCAAGACTAGGTTTAAGAGTTTTTATATAAAATAAGTTAGAAAAGACTTATTTACTACTGATAAGTTAGTGAAGACGTGTACTGTGCAGATGGAGATGAATATTAACTATTGCAAAATGAAGGAAATTTGCAAAAGATCTTAAGGTGCAAAAATTACAGCATGAGGTAGATGAAGGGGGGATGTGCAAAGGTGATTGCATATTAGTCAAAGAAAGTAGGAGACATTTATTGAGACATTTATTGAGAGGTCTTTCTAAACTGATGCTATTGCAGGGGACAGCAATGAGTAATGTTTGTTTATTTAAGCTTGAACTGTGTCTGTCATCAGTTGGCAGCTACTAGGTGTTAACAGCAAGAAAGAGATTTGTCTAAACATATTGAAACTATCATTTCTAATTAATGTAATTCTTTGACTTCTCTCTGGGTAGTAAGTTTGTATAACAAAACAGTGTTACTACAGGTTATACAAATCACAGAGATATTGTGATGTTTGATTCATTGCCGCGAGTTTCCCAGGATGACACTGGTCAAGGTTACAGTGTTCTGCAAGAAAGCCTTGTGACACACTTGGAATGTACAGTTAAATGAAATGGGGCCAAGCATTGAAATAGACAAAACAGTTTCTCAAAGAAATAGGCACAGAGTGAGTGGAAATCACCACACACACACACACACACACACACACACACACACACACACACGCACGCACGCGTATGCACACACACACACACACACACACACACACACACACACAAACACATACACACCAGGGATCTTTGTTGGAGAACAGTAGCTCAAGTGCTTGCTGGGTGTCCGATTGCAGGAGATGGAGAAAAAAGAGAGCTAGCAAGAACAAGGCAGCAAGATCTAGAGAACAGATCCTAGTCACGCACAGCCCTGCCCAGAAAATATCACCGTACACGATGGAAAGCAGGGCAGGGGGATCCAATCTGGGCTCTCTCTCAGCATGCTTTCTATTAGGGAATGATTTCCAATTAATGACGCGGAGCACGTTTATGACTTGCAACGCAGCCAGACTTTCCCAAATAAACTAGCGAGAGAGCGAGAAACAGTGAAAGGGCTACAGGAAGTTTCCCATGCTCTCTTTACACACACAAGCATTTACGAATAGGTAACATATGACAGAAACCTCTTTAAGTAAGTTACACAGTCACTGTTGAATACAGTACTACCACAACACCATCATACCCATTTCCAGTACAAACCACTGATCCAGTCATAATGCTTCTAAAATAGGACGCCACATTCTTTGGTCCTTATTTGGCCTTATGTCCAGTAAGAGGCCAGCAGGAGTTCATGTCAGTGAGCGGCCCACATTGCGTTTAAAAAACACAAACAACGCAAATAAGGTTTGTTTGGGTGCCATCCATTTGCTGCTCCGGGTGTCTGCTCCCACGAATGAGGTCCGGATGCTGGAAAACGTCCAAGAGAAAATGCTCTGAAGCCTTCCCAAATCCACAACTCATGCAAATACTCCCTCAAATCATCTTCACTCTGAAACAAAGACTGCAAGATCATCAAAAAGCCAAGTAGGAGTTTGCTAAACCCCCACTGATGCATAGAGGAGGGCTGAGCAATATATAGTTTGTTAATCATTATCATGATATCGGCCTTTGTAATACAATGACAAAAAACCTCAATATGCAAATCCGATCTGGAGAAATCGCAGTTTCTTTACTCTGCATGTGGAGCATCCAAACCTCAAATGAGTTCATGTGGGTGCTTTAGAGAATCAAGGTGAATCAACAAGTGTAAATGATTTAGGCCTTTCTAGCAGTCTTTAAGAAAGAATATTAGATCAGTTTCAACCAATCCTCCCATTCATTCCAAGCAAACCAGTCACAACATTAAATCTTATCCACACTGTGCAGATCCAGCAGACATGATCTCTTATCACCTCTTCCTTTTAAAATGCAAGGTTAAAAATTGGCTCCGGTATTGTCTGGCTCTCAGATCCTCTCAATGGTTCTAGCATATGTCCGAATGCCACAGCATTAGTGCAGTAGAGCTCCAGACGCACATGGCCAGCCTGCAACATCTGACCGTCTCCGTTCGTGTCCACTGAAAAAGCCCCCAGGCAGTGAATGCAGAAACAGGACTCTGGAGGAATGCACTCTCCTGTCAGCAGAGTGGACAGGGGGCTTGAGCAGGAGGGAAGACGCTTAGTCTGGAACACCCACAGCATCTTTTCATCTTTCACTATCTTTTACTTTTTTAGTGCGGAAGGGCATTTATGTTAGAACTCACTTTTTGCACCAGAGTAAAGTCAATTTTTCAAGCTTTAAGCCGACTAATTAAGAAAAAGACAAAAGTCATGTAGGTATCACACAGTATCCAGTAATGATAAAATCCTTTGAAAATGTCCTTTTTAAAATCAGAGCCACAATGGCATTAAGAAAAAAACAGCAGCCCCCAGACAGGCTGTATTTGCATTGTACATTTTTACTCAGCATATTCTGGGCACATTCAATGAGAAAAGCGAAGGCTGTCGAGTGAGGCTAGGCCATGTTGTACGTGCCAAAGATGTCTGGATATGGCTCAAAACAAATGGCCCCCAGCACTGATTCAACAGAACCAGGCTCTAAGTGGACATTCTTCCGGCCTCAAGAGATGACCAACTGATCTGTGGTCAGTAAAGATGTTTATCTCTTACAAGCATGACCAGGGTGGAGTATGGCCTCTCATTCTGGGCCAGCTTTGAGCACACTGCAACTGCTGATACCAGTGAACAAAATCATAAAAAATAGGGAAAACGGTAACAAAATAAAGGGGAACTTTTACTGGGTTGGTTCTTCTAGGGAAGTTACCAAAAGAGACGTCACCGGTCACATGGGGATCTCATTCTCTTACTGACTCAGAGGGACTTGGAAATTACTGAAGTCCAGGAAACCACATCCAGCCTCAAATACAACAGTCATCAACTTCAGCTAAATCTGTTGTTTCTTTTATATGGGCCCTTGAGGTTGCACACAATATAAGAAAGAAGAAGAGGAACCCCAGATGACATCAGTTACATATGAACATGTGGACTTCCTTCACCCTGCTTTCAAAACAATGGCATTCTTTCTCACTAATGACTTGACCTTGGAGGATATTTCAAAAAGCAGCGTTTCTTAAACAGAAACTAACGAGACAAAAACTGAAGACCGCCCTCGGTCCTCTGCCCTCCTCCTGTTCAACCGTTCGAACCTTTAAGCTAAATTGGCTCAACAAGAAATCCTGCTTCCTGAAATACCAGCCTATATCATGTTATATGCTCAACAAAAGAGACAAATCAGGTCGTTTGATATGTAGGACTATAGTGTCCACTGTTCTCAAACAGGTCACCAAATCGAACATGGAAGTGTGAGAAAAAGATGTACTCCTTTCACGGCACTGACACCCGATCTCCCAGCTTTAGCTCCGTAACCCGAGCCAGGCAATCACAACAAAGCAGAGGGTTCTACGAAGGCCTTTCTGCAGCTCCCCTGCAGAGAGGAGACGCAGTGGAGAAGGCCTGAGGTGTTGGTGGCTGGACCCCCCCTTACCCTCAACTACTCCTTGTTTATTCAAGACAACCAAACAATCTCCATGACGAACGATCAAGGAATGTAGTTTGTTCACACTCACATGCTAATCTCTACTAAATGACCCTATGGTCATGGACTCTTCCTCCCCAAAGAACTAGGACAGTTAAAGCAATGATACATACATGAAAGTTTTAAAGAACACTATGTAGAAGTTACCAGCTCTGGTATGTTTCTTTTAAACTTTCAAGCATCTGAATCACAAATGTGATCTTTTTTTGATCAAAGAGCATGCACCAAATTGTTGTTTCGAGGATGCAAATAACATCTTTCAAATGCAGAAGCAAACAAAGACTTTGCTGAACTTGCTAAAAAAGAGTTTTGTCTTATTTCAGTTTAACTCTGGGTTCAGCTGCCTGTGGACCCAGGGAATCTTTCTTAATTGAGTTGCAAAATTAATTAGAGTTCGCTTATGAATTACCTAAGCAACTTACTCCCAACATCTGTCCAAATGATCGCTATTGATTCAAGTATCTTATGCCCATTTTCCTTTGAAGACAAAAACACTGATATTATAAATAGATTATAGATTATCAAATGCTTTTATCTACATCTTTCCTATACATGTGTTATGATGTGTAAATATGTATGAAGATGTTGGAGGGCTGAATCAATCTGCCAATTAGTCATTTTAAGCAGGGCATGAAGACACATTTTGGGATCCCACTCCTTGCTAGAGATGAGAAAAATTAATGTCTTTTTTAATGTCACTGCCTATTTCCAGCCGCCTCTCCCTGTAGCTTCTTTCGGTCCAGCTTCATTACCCCAAACACACAAGTTTAGCTGTAAAACAACACTGACGTCCCTGGTCCAAAACGAAAACACTACCAGAAAATAACGTGTGAAATCCTCCACAGAAATCCCCCAGAATCGCAATGGGGAAAACTGTTAGTATGAACCTAGGACCTAGTAAATCTTCATCACATCATGCAGATTTGACTGCAGATTTGTCCCAGTGGCCAGTCTCTGCAGCTCGCTTCTCCTTATCAGTAGTAACTGAGAGCCTGTAGATTTCTTTCAAATCTTTTATGCTGTGGAAAAGAAACGCACTCGCGCAATGCACTAAGTTTGTTAGCAAACTCTGTCTTTGGAGATGAACCAATGCTGATTGGTTCATCTCCAAAGACAGAGTTTGCTAACAAACTTAGTGCACTGAGGGATAGTTCTGACCGAACCCATCCAGCGAGGCTGGTCAAGTCATGGCAGAGGAAAATAAACTTGTTTCTGATAAACAAGAAGTGAAACTAACTCTGTCTGGTTGGCAGCACTGAAAAAGAACTGCCTTATCAGTGGGTACTCATTTGAATCTGGGTGCATACCAAGCATATAACAGTTATTTTCTCATGTCCTTGGATGGAAAGACAGCAATTACAGTGTTTCCTCCATACAGAAGGCTCTTGCTTGTTTATGCATCCATGTAGGGCATGGTCACCTCCTCTCCCAGAAGAGAACCACGCTAGGCCCAATTTGAAGGCCATTATCACTAAAGCCGAGCGTGCTTTGAAGAAAGCTTCCTACAGAGAAGTGCTCTTAGGCATGTCGACTGGTTAAGGTCAGGATGAGGGTGCCAGATGTGATTCAAATCAAACTGCCCCTAAAACGGTGACATCCCTTCCCTTTCACCTGGCCTTTAGCAATGCCTGCAACACATCAACTACTTCCATGCGCTTAGAAGGTGATACTTTCAAATGCCACTTAAAAAACCACAGCAGGCCAACAGTGAATGGGATTCTTTACGGGCATGTATTTGGTCCATACGTCACCGGAGCGATTGTGCTCCAAGAATGTGAAGCACGCTGAATCAAACATAAACAGAGCATTAATACAATTGGTGATGAATCAGGAGCTGCGGTAGGTTCTGGAGAGGAGGATGTCCTGTTTTGCTTCCACCAGCAGCCACACAGGAGACAAGCAGGCCAAAGGGTTTTGATGGTCAAATGCAGAGCATGCCAAGAACGCAGGTACAAAAATATTATCCACACACAAAGGCACATACACACTACACAACAATTGATGAGTAACATAGTCGGCATGACATACGTGCAGCTGGTCTTTCCATATATAGTATATAAAAGTCAAAAACAAATAAAAATTACAAATATTTACAAGGTCCTTATTGAAATAAAGGGATGGCGAAACAAAGCCACAGGATACTTTTCTTTTTCACCAACCTTTTTAATTCATCTTATCTCCAAAAGGCCGAAAGGACGGTTAGCATTTTACCTAATTTAATCCTTTAATCCTTGACATCTTTGCCATGTTTTGTATCAAAACAATCAAGACTCAAAATTGTCAATAATAAACGAAATTAACTTACATTAACTAATTACATAAGGACATGACAAACGGAACAAATGGAGCAAATTTACAATAATAACTGTAGACGTCTGACTCAGATTAAGCTTATTAACAAAATCTTCATAAACTAAATGTAGTGTGAATAAGACTAAACACTTATCACAGTGTTGCAATGACTTTGGAGGGCCTGTGTTTGACAGTTGATACACACTGAAGAATAAAGGTGTAAAATAGAACCAAAACAAGAGTTCTAACTTCTAAATAAAATAAAACAATTATTCTAACTTCTAAATATAACTCCCACATGTGGGACTAATAAAGGTTTATACTATCTTATGTTATCTTATCTTATCTTAAAATAACTACTTTTTGTTCCTTGACCTTATAATAGGTGGTTCTTTAAAGACCTGCTTTTGTGAAGTCTTTGTAAAGGTCACATAACATGAAGGATCTATATCTTTACTGTTAAAAATGTATAAATAGACAGACGCTTTTTGGCTTTCTATCTGGCAACATGGTTGTATACAGGCAAGAAAACCACAGGAAGCTTGCTGCAGACAGAGCGTGCAGAGAGGAGCCCACCGGTCACTGACTGACGCAAGACAGGATGAGGACATTGGGCACACATTATATGATTTTGGGCACAATCTGAACTGACCACAGAATACAGAAAAAAGCAGAAGTGCAGCAAACGAAAGATAAAGAATGAGAGAGAGTGAGGAAGCAAAGAATGAAAGGACAGAAAACGAGGACGTTGCAGATTACATAACTGCATTACGGCACAGAAGCAAGGAAAACCTCGATCATTTGGCCATAACAGATAACCCTCTAGTAGGGGCCATCGCTCTCGTACACGTAAATCAGCATGCCTTTATCTGCCAGGCGTGAGGAATTCCAGCAGCTTCAGCAGCGGTTTCTGCAAAGGGCAGAGTGAAGGACTGAAGCACAAAGGGCTCGGAGGGGATGAGGCCCAGGCCTTTAAAACAACACACTGACAGAGCCTCCATTGTGCTCGGGAGGAAACCAGCGCTCAGGAGTAGAGCCTGAGCACAGCTGCAGCCGCACACATACACCAACACACACACGCAGGTGCGGAAACACTTCCTCATCCACGCTACACTGCTTACGCCGCGGCAGGGGTACAAACTAAAGGGGTGATGCAGGGGGGTCCCTTTCAAAATAAGCCTAAAATATAAGTAACGAAAGCAAGCAGAAAACAACAGTCACCGAGACACGTCTTGGTTCCTGCCAAACAACAAAAGGCCCCTCTTCCACCGGATGAAATTAGAGGGCAATGTTTGTTTATTTGAGCTTCAGTGGATGTAACACTTGCAATTGAACATTTCTGAGAGGCTGCCAGACTGACAGAAACAAAATTTAGTTTAGGCGAGGATAAAGCAGTACAATCAAAAATGACAGAAAATAACAAAAATCTTCCTACCAATATTCCCACTAGCTTTTTCTTCTTAGTTTTTGTACGTAATATGGAAAGTAATGAGTTATACAGAGTGACATTTTGTTGTCAGCACTGAAAGAAATACTGTTTTTGCCCTAAGAAATACAACTAACCAAAACACTTTTGGGTTTGAGTTCTGAATTCTGAACCTGGGACAGTTTTTTCAGACTTTTTTTTTTATTTGAAGGAACACTGCAAACATAAACACTTTAGTAAACACATAGACGCTCTAGTAAAAGACTCTACGTGCCTATGGCTTAGCTCTGAAGTTGGGAGTGGGTGAGCATTCTCCTATATGAAAATGGTACATTCTATCACACCAGGGACGGATGTGCTGGGGTTTTGGAAAATATATACAGTACTATGCAAAAGTCTTAGGCACCTATGAAAATTGTTTGAATCTGTTTATATCAGCAGTGGCTTTCTTTCTGCCAGCAAAAACACAAGTGAACATTAGAATAAACTCAAACGAACAAGAAAGCAGTAAAAAAGTATCAA
>JBBJLS010001167.1:0-16668 GCA_037577275.1 Bryconaethiops microstoma
GTCTCTAATAGGGGGGAAATATCTAGCCGGCCGAACCTAATTAAACTAATGCCGGCTAGATGAGGCTGCACCTGGAAGTTCGGTGCAGAGTCCGCTGGCGACCTCCAGCGGGCGCCGACCTGAACCGTGACAGTACCCCCCCCACAAAGGCGCCACTCCGGGGCGCCTAGAGGAGTCCCCCAGTCCATCCGGCAGCGGAGGGGGGGGAAGGCGAGGGTACGGCAGGTCCACCATCCAAGGCTGAGGCCGGGGCGGCGGCCACAGCTGGTGAGGCCGAGGCCGGGGCGGCGGCCACGGCTGGTGAGGCTGAGGCCGGGGCGGCGAGGAGTTGGGAGTTGATATGCCCGGTGCGGAGACCGGAGCGGGGGCTTGAGAGTCCGGTGCGGGGGCTCGAGAGTCCGGTGCGGAGACCGGGCCGGGGGCTGGACACGGTGAGGCCGGTGCGGAGACTGGGCCGGGGGCTGGACACGGTGAGGCCGGTGTGGAGACCGGGCCGGGGGCTGGACACGGTGAGGCCGGTGCAGAAACTGGGCCAGGGTCAGGGACAGGGACTGGAGCCGAGGGACCCGTTGCGGGAGCCATGTCGGGGGCAGGAGTAGACGAGTCTAGGACCGATGCTGGACCTCGGGCACGAGGGGCAGGCGCTGGGCCATGGGCGACAGGGGCAGGCACTGGGCCTTGGGCGACAGGGGCAGGCGCTGGGCCTTGGGCGACAGGGGCAGGCCCGGGTCCCGGAGCCCGTCCGGGTGCTGGAACGGGGTCTGGAGCCCGACCGGGTGCTGGAGCCCAACCGGTTGCTGGAGCCCGTCCGGGTGCTGGAGTGGGGTCTGGAGCCCGACCGGGGTCTGGAGCGGGGTCTGGAGCCCGTCCGGGTGCTGCTGTGAGAGGGCCAAGAGAGGTGGAAGCGGGAGGAACAGGTCGGAGAGGGAGAGAGGCAGGACGATGAGAGGGAAAGGTAGGACTGGGAGAGAGAGGGGCCGGACTGGGAGAGAGAGGGGCCGGACTGAGAGAGAGAGGGGCCGGACTGAGAGAGGGAGGGGCCGGACTGAGAGAGGGAGAGACAGGGCTAAAGGGACCTGAAGTAAATGGGTAGGAGGTGGTTTGAAGTGGGCAAAGGGGAGCGGAAGCGAAAGGAGCTGGAGTGAGAGTGTCTGGGGTGAGAGTGTCTGGGGTGAAGTTGAGGGTTGGAACGGGGCCTAGTGTTGAACTGGGGTGAAAGGTTAAGGCTGGATGGATGTAGGAAGCTGGGGTTGGTGTTGAAGAGGGCTGAAATGATTGGAACTGAGCTGAAATGGCCTGAACTGGCTGGGACTGGGGTCGCTGGCTCAGAAGTGGAGCCTCTAGTTTTGAGAGCGCTCTGTGGCTTTGGGGTGGAGCTTCGGGACTCCGGGGCGGAGCTCTTCGGATCGCCGCCTGAAGAAGCTACGCGGACCGCCGCCTGAAGAAGCTACGCGGCCTAGTAAGCCCGTAGCTGGGGACAGGGTTCAATTGCAGCAGCGCCTGGCAGTACAACAGCGGCTGATGATCGGCGACCTGGTCAGTGCCCTAAGCCACCGTGCCGCAGAACCAAGCTGCCGCGCCGCAGAGCCAAGCCGCTCCGCCGCGGAACCCGTAGCAGAGCTGAGACTCCTGCATCCCGGGCCAGCACTGAAGCTCCCGCGTCCCGTGCCAGCACCGAAGCTCCCGCATCCCGTGCCCGCACCGAGGCTCTAGCCATATGTACCAGCGCCGAAGCTCCAGCTCCAAGTTGGTGCCCTAGGAGGGTTAGGTGCCCTAGAATGGTTAGATACCCTTGAGGGGGTTACCGTAGAGGCCCTAGAGGGGTTTACCAGTGGCTCACAGGTACTAGAGGGGGTAACCATAGAGGCCCCAAAGGGGCTAACATAGAGGCCCTAGAGGGGGTTACCAGTAGCTCAGAGCGCCTTCCAGGTGGGACCCACAGGACACTTCCTTTGCCACCGCTTACCCCTCCTCCGCCCTTGGGGTGGTTGGGTGGCCTGTTGGCGCCCCAGTGGTGCGCCCTAGGATGGGAGGTCTTGTAATGTCCCGTCAGCGGACGCTAGAGGCCGTCGTTTTCTATTTTGTTTAAGTTTATGAGTGAGAGCTTTTTTTTTTGTTACTGAGCACACCGGCCTTATATTTGTTTATATCATGTGTTTCAGCTGTCCGGTGTACTCAGAGAAATGAGATTTGTGTTAAGATTGGTTTAGATTTTTGTGTTGTAGGTATTTAAGTGAGTGTGTGGTGGTGCTCAGTGTCTGTCCACCCTCATCCTGGCTTGTGTTTTATTCTTGTTTCTGGCCCTTGTGCCTTTTGCTTTGTTTAAATAAAGGAATAAGTAAAGACGGCGCCTCCTTGTACGGGACACAGCAGTACGTGGCACCCACACTATTTCCGTCCCCGATGACAGCCTATACCTAGAGCTGCGTGTTACGCACACCGAACAACACAAAAAAGCATGAACTTAACATAAAATAAAATAATTGTTGGTGTTAAGTAAACAATGCATTAACGCGATAATAACATGTATATAACTTGCCCAGCCCTATATATATATACGTGTGTGTGTGTGTGTGTGTGTGTGTATGCAAATTGCTGGATGGATGAGTTGGGGGACAAAATGAATGATTCTTAAAAGTTGCCCCCTAATATAATGGCTCCGGTGCCCATGCACAAAGACATCTCAATCCTGGGATCAGGGGGCTGTGCTGGCTCAGACCACCGGGTTCGCTCCTAAATGCTTTGCATTGAGGTGATATTATACACGTGATGTTCTCTGATGATACAAAAATTAATTCTTGCATGAATTGCTGAGAACGATATCCTATCGAACGCTCCATCTTTTCACTCACTGGGTCAAGCAGCGCGTTCTCGGCTCCTCTTCCATTTTACAGAGCACCTGTGGCCAGAACGGAGCCAGGTGCTCAAAATCACATGGTGCAATTAATCAGCGTATATTTTTAACACATTTTTTCTGTGATAAATTGATCGAAATTAACATGTTAATTAGAGACCACTAATATATATATTATTTCATTTTTTATGGCGAGAGACAGAATACCAAAAAAAAAAAAGAAAAAACATGTTACATAAAAGTTATACATTGATTTGCATTTCACTGAGTGAAATAAGTGTTTGATACCCAAGCAAAACATGATTTAGTACTGTTTGGAGAAACCCTTCTTGGCACAGCAGTGACGTTTCTTGTAGTCGGTCACCAGGTTTGCACACATCTCAGGAGGGATTTTGGGCCACTCCTCTTTATAGAAACTCTTTAAATCCTTTAGGTTTCTAAGCTGCTGCTTGGCAACTCGAAGCTTCAGCTCCTTCACAGATTTCTATAGGATCGAGGTCTGGAGACTTTCTAGGCCACTCCAGGACCATAATGGAGTGAGCCTCTCCTTTGCAAACTTGGCCATATGTTTTGGGTCGTTGTCATGCTGGAAGACCATCTACAACCCATCTTCATTGTTCTCGCTGAGGGAAGGAGGTTCTCGTCCAAGATTTTACGTTACTCGGCCCATCAATTGGCCCCTCAATGCGGTAAAGTTATCCTGTATCCTTAGAAGAAAAACATCCCCAAGCATAATGTTTCCACCTCAATGCTTGACTGTGGGGATGGTGTTCTTCGAGTCATACTCTGCATTTCTCTTCCTCTGAACACGGCGAGTCGAGTTGATTTTGGTCTCATCTGACCACAGCACTTGTGGGCACTTCAAGATTTCAGTCCATTATGATGTAGTGTGGTACCAATGGTGTTCTTAGTGATTGTGGTCCCAACTGCCTTCAGATCATTAACAGGCTCCTTCCGTGTAGTTCTGGGTTGATCCCTCACCTTTCTCATGATCCTCCTCACCCCATGAGGGAAGATACTGCATGGAGCTCCAGACTGAGCGTAATTGATGGTCATTTTATATTTCTTCCATTTCCAAATAATCGCACCAACAGTTGTCACCTTCTCACCAAGCTTCTTGCTGATGGTGTTGTAACGAATTCCAGCCTAGTGCAGGTCTACAGTCTGGTCCCTGACGTCCTTTGACAGCTCTCTGGTCTTGCCCATGGTGGTGGGAATGGAAGAAACCGTGGACAGATGTGCTTTATACACATAACAAGTTCAGATCAGGAGTGTCTGTAATAGATATATTGATTGTAATCTCTGTGCAACATGGACACACAGCCAGTCTGTGGGAGCCAGAAGTCTGGCTGAGTTGTAAGTGATCAAATACTTATTTCACTCAATGACGTGCAAATCAATTTATAACTTTTACGTAACATGTTTTTCTTGATTTTTGGTTGATATTCTGTTTCTCTCCATAAAAATGAAACTACCTCATAAATTTGAGACTTTAAAAAATTTTTGTAAGTCAGCAAACTTACAAATTCAGCAAGGATCAAATTATTATTTCCCCCACTGCATACAGTGTGTGTGCACTGATGATGTTGAATGTAACACAATGGCTTTTCATAAGTGACTATTTCATGCTTGTAGTACCCCAAAAATCTTTTAATTACCCCGCCTTGATATCCTGACAAAATGTCGATTGATTATTTGAGCCAATACATTTTTTGTTTTTTGTTTTCTGTATCTGCAGAGCTGCGTGTTTTTCCTATGCGATGTGTTGTGTGCGTGAGTCTTCCTGAGAACGACATGGCTCCCATTGGTAACCTGAGCCGGGACGTGGTGAGAACTGTTTATATTCGTCACTTGCCTGGTAACACATAAAATGTAGCATGTCTGTTAGAGCACTGTTCCAAAGCCAGAGTGATTTCCAGCACGGAAATTCATGTGGCCAACCATGTGGCTCTGTCTTCATGATGTGAAAAATAATTTTTGTTTTCATTTGGCTTTAAAAAGAGCTACTTTTCTCCAATACGGGTCTCTCAGTACATGCAGGTATCAAGACATCAATGCATACGACTGACTGAACCAAATAAAATACTCAGTTTAATTCTGATAATATTGCATAAAGTATGATAAATACTCAACCACGATCACTTTGAAGGCAAATACTCCATCCTTATGTCCTGTTTAGCTCAAACATTGAGTGCAGGGAGAAAAAGCACAGTCCTCACGTAAGTGTCCTGACCATTTACACACAGGGTAACAAATAGTCCAGAGAAACAGATAACACATAATTGTATACTACAAAGTGCACGTTTATGGCAAGTGAAGCTGACAAATTGGACAGTGAGTGGACAAGTGGACAATGTAGTTGTGTCTAAAAAAGTGACTGTTTAAAAATCGAATCAAATTTGTTTCTCTAATACACACGCTGTACAGCACAAACTTTGTATTGTTAAGTTGTTTGAGTATTGCGTTGTTGTCAACACTGTACTATTAAAAAAGCACTGAATGTTTAATAGATCTTGCAACACATGGCTAAGCTCTGTAAGTAAAGTTAAAAAACCGGAGCCTTGGTTTCAATGCTGGCACTAAAACATTAGCCTCTGTTAATTTGCTGAAACCCAAATACCCTCGTATGTGCTCACTGCCTATGGCTGCGGTGGTAATGATTTTCTTGTGAGGGCACAGAGCCTGAGGTTTTCTCCTGCTTGTGTATCTATGGTGAGCAGTAGAGTGCAGTCAAGGGTTGAACATAAGGTCAGCATCCTTTCCATCCTTCTGACGCCCTTCTCGTCCAAACTGTTTTTCTCCCCAAAGATTCCTGTGAAACCTGTGAAAACCCACCTATCGTGGTGTGGACATAAAGTACAAAATACGTGTCTCCCATCCATCTCGGTACTTTTTCAGTTGAATCATTTGTTATTGTTTTTCTTGAAGGCATTTTCTTTCTTTCCCTTTTTCCCCTGTCTTGCACTGGCTTTCAATGAAAGCAACAATTGTAATAATTTGAGTATGAGAGTGCAGAGTTCAGATTGTGTAACCGATTTTCCAGTCGAGGGAAGCAAGGCTCTCGTTTTCGTGTTCTCCTCCCCAGGATGTGGTTCTCTGGGCTCGTATGTGTCATGGGGACTGGCTGCTCGGAGGCTTGTGGTGGCTTTCTCGTTCATTCAACCTCTCTGGTGGTTTGGAGGAGAGATACAAGACGACTGGGCTGGACTTTCTCACATGACAAAACAAATTTGTTTACCTTCATTGCTCTGCTCTTATTTGTCAAGGGGCCTCTATTCTCCACTTTGCTTTCGACTTTAAAACTGTCCAGGAGGATTAATCAAATTGACAGAAAATGTTTCTGGCATGTATGTATGCTTGTATGTAACAATGGGAGTCCTGTCTGATGTAGAAGCACTTTGTGAAAATGATGATTTACTGGAGTTCCCCCAGTTAAATCATACATCTTGATGTATATATATGTGTATGTGAGTGTGTGTGTGTGTGTGTGTGTGTGTGTGTGTATGTGTGTGTATGTGTATATATACATAAATATATAATGGTGCCTAACATTGTGTGCCACTAAAATATGGTGAGCCACCAAGATATGAACTCTATGAGACCCCTGTGGTATCTGGCACCAAGATGCTGCTGTCAGATCCTTCATGTATTGTAAGTTGCGAGGTGGAACCTCTGCAGAACGAATTTGTTCCAGCACATCCCACAGTACAATCGTCCAACAATTGAAATCTGGAAAATTTGGAGGCCAGTTACGGAATTATTCCCAAACAATGTGTGCAGTGATGCAGGGCACATTATTTCTTTCCTTCAGAGAATCCCCTTGACATCAAGAGGTGTACCTCATCCACAGAGATGTTTAGGAAGGTGGCATGTGTCAAACTGACATCCACAGTAATTCCGCAAAAAATCTTTATATATATTATATTCTACTTTGCCACAGTACATTAGTCTTCTTTAAAACCTATAAATGTGGTTTTCCTCAAAAGAAACCAACACGCAGAAAGTCACAGTTTCAATATGGTAGGAAAATCATAGGATAGTAAGTTATATCACAAAATAGGCTCCTAAAAAGCATGATTGTGGGTTAAGTTCAGTGAGTTTTTCAGAAATATCTGAAAATGCCTGTCAAATTTCATATGACGTGGGAATATGAGAAAGTGTATCAAGTTATATGCATTAATATACCATTTATTTCCATTAATTCCAGTGAAGACAGTAAAAAAAAACATAATATAAGACATATATTTTACATTTTATGATCATGATGATGTATGATTATAAGATTTGAACCTTTTAGACTCCTACTATTATTTGTGAAATCTGATTTTCTTTCAAATCAGACATCTAATATATTTACGTTCATTATCTAAACTAGCTGTAACTATTTAATATTGTTAATAAGCTGTAAACTGAAGTATTTTTTATATGTAATAGATTCAGAATAACTGTTTGACAGTTATTCTGAAACAGGTTTGAATCTGATTGATGGGAAACTCATTGAGTTTCCTAACAATCCTTGTGGTATTAAAACTGTAATTCTTTGTCATGTATTGAAACAGTGGAACCTGAGAGAGAGTGCTTAATCATTGCACAACTTTGGGTGTACTGTTGCTTTTATACAACAGTTCTACAAAATAACAGCAAAAGTCAAGACAAGAAGCCCTAAAATTTGGATGTCAGCACAGCCCTTTCAGTTTTTAACTGAATGTGGTTTTGTTCAGTTAGTCTGTCAAGCATTTCACAGCCCATTTTGTTTGTAGATTGGAATTGTTTCTAGTTAAATCCACTGTCACAGCTGCCCTTTGTTTTAGAGGAAAAGTTTGGGAATTTAACGTGGACTTGCTGTCACACTCTTCAGAATTTGATCAAATGGACTCAAATATGAAATATTATTTGATAAAAGTTATCAACGGAATGATACATTTGCTGTGAAAAAAGCGTTTGGTCACAACACGGGTATAAAGCTTTTCAATAAACCAGTCTGTGCCATGTGAAATAGCTAAGTCCAGTGAGAACCCTCTTCAGAATCTCACTGGACTTAAATTCAGTGGGGCAGTCAGTTACCTTTTGACTTGATCACTACAATAGAATTAGACCCACTATTATGTACATTAATAATTAATATGTGTAATATCATGGAAAAAATTTTTTAAAAGTAAACTGGCAGTCCTGGGATTCAAACCACTGGCAGTCCTGGGATTCAAACTATCTAGACAAAATGCCACCAGTTGTACCATATTAAGGCTAATTTAGTCAAAGGTTTTGTAAATAATATCATAAAATGACTCAGAAACGCATGACACCAACATGAATGAAAATATTACATTGATGCGAATCCAGCATAACCATCTTAAATTCGTTTTTCAAAAGTATTTTTCACGACCTTGATTGTTATGGGTCACTGAGAAAATGTATGCACAATGTTTATAGCAACCACTCCTACACACATCTTGGTCATCTAGCCTTAGGTCAAAAGGTCATAACTTGACAGCAATGTGTGACATAATGTGTGGTTTCTTTGTGCAGTCACAGCTATTGTGACAGTCCTCAGCATCAGTATGTTTGTTATCCAGCACTGTGGGCTGAGAGATTAGTCACATCCTGAGTTGTGGTCTGCAAAATGCAGTTGTAGGAGAAATGCAAGCATTACTCATGTAAAATTGATTCTGGTTTGTTTCACAAGCCACAGCAAGGGAAAATGGATAAAAAGAAAATGCTTCTAGTAGGGATGCGCTGAGGATCTGGGCTGACAATTGTCAACTAATTGTGACCGAAACGAAGAAGCAATTGACATTATTAAAAGAGGTTCAACCAAGTTCCCATTATAATCTGTACAAAGTAAAGTGAAAATGGATGCTTTACAAAATAATGGCCAAATTTATGTCTTACACATGAACATCACATTCATACATATGTCCAAAAGCATGGGCATTAAAATGGAGTTGGCCTACCACAACTATAACAATCTCTACTCTTCTGGGAATGCTTTTCATTAGATCTTGAAGCATATCTTTGGGGGCAGCTGGTGGTCTGGTGGTTAAGGAGTTGCCCCTGCGATAGGAAGGTTTTTGGTGTGAATCCCAGGACTGTCAGTGGCTTCACTGAGGTACTCTTGAGGAAGGTACCGTCCCCATACACTGCTGGCTGCCCACTGCTTCATTTGGTGAATGGGTTAAATATAGAGAAAGAATTTCACACTGTTAACTCTGTCTGCTGGGCTGGGCTGGGCTGGGCTGTGTTCATGCGTGACAAGTGGACACTTTACATATCTGCAGGGATTTACTTCCATGTAACAGTTTTGCAAGTCAAGTTGTTCTACACCTTAACAGTTCATTTCTTTATGAACCTCACTTTGTGTACAGAAACACTGTCATGCTGAAATGAATATAGCTCTGCCCAAACTATTGCCACACAGTTCAAGGCATTGTAAAGTATACTGTATCAATATATTTGCTATTGTATGCTATGGAGCAGTGTGTGGAGAATGTATTTTCACTCCTTCAGAGTGTTTTACACCATTGTGCATGTTGACCTGAGGTGACATGGGCTGCGTATGGCTGCATGGGCATGGAAACCCAAACCACGAAGCCCCTGACAAACAGTTGCTCTCAGAGGCAGTTTAGTATTACGTTTTGCTACTGATGACTGGTGACTTTTAGTTCTTGAAATCACCCGACTCTTACCAATAATGGTTGATTGCTGAGACAAGAAAACAGTTTATGCCTACCATTTATGCCTGTTATACCATTTATTTCAGTAGGAGAGCTACCATGTAGTTTGAAGCTGAAAGAAAAACTCTACATGCAGTAACGTACCGGCATACGGCAAAATAAAATTTTTGGCTTTGTTAGATCATGTTCTTTACGTATCACATCCAGTGCATAAATTCTTTGATATCATTAAAGCATTAAACAATATTAAAGAAGAAGAGCAAATTAATTGGAAGAAATACATTTTCATAGCAAATTTTGACTGTATATGTATAATCCTACTTTGTAATTTGTATAAGTCATATTTGCATTAGCTACTAACATGTGACTTTCAATCCAATATCTCATACAAATTTAAAGAATAGCTTCTGACAGTAAAGACAAGTTTTAACAAGTAAAAAATTAACTCCTTGCCCTTGTCGGGTTGTTTGTTATCGTGACTATGCCACCATCAATCACTGACAGAAAAGCTTAGTTTTTCTTGATTTTAATTCCTTTAAATCATGGATTATATTTTGCACATCCCTCATTGAAGCATTTTAATATTTGCAGTCAAGCAAATACCCTTTTTCAAGAGCTCAGTTCATTGTTGAACATTGAGTGCAGCCCTTATTGCTTTTTCATTTTTTCCCTGTCTCTATTATTTTGTCAGAAAAAAAGCTGGGGGTATGACTGCCAAGAGGTAACTTAATTTTTATGCGTTGGAAAATGGCATTAAAAATTGAATTTGCCTCAATTCCATTTGGATGGACCCTTTGGAAAGGGCCATTTTTAAAATGAATGAGAAATCAAAATGCTGTCAAGAAATGAATAGGATAGAATTCAGTGGGGTCTAATGTAGAAGCAAGGCTTTGGCTCTCCAAAGAATGTAACTGTATCTGTTTGTGTGTGAGAGAGAAGTCAGTCTGAATCTCTGTGGGCACAGACTGCTGAGACTACTGTAGCATGGTCACTTTTTTCTCCAGCCAGTTCACCTGTACATTCTCTTCATCTTCATTTCCATCATAGCTTTCCCCTGTTCCTTTGCTTGTCTTCTGCTTCAGTAGAATTTTAGTATTTTAAATACATCTACTTCACAGCCTTTTTTAATACATTTGCCTTGCACAGAACCATTGTAAATAGAGCTTGGCAATAAAGATGTTTTATTATTATCATGATTAGTATTGTTACACAAAATGTTTTCTTGAGTGCAGGGATGGAGTCTGACTACTGGCATGTTACAATAGAAAGAGAGTCTTATTAGCCCCGCTTAATGTGAGGTAGAGCATTATGTGATCATTAAATCATGGAGTTTTTAATAGCAGTTCTCAAGCTTGAGACTACTAGCACATTTTGTCTGTGTCAAAACATACAGATAGTGTAAAGTGTCCACCAAATCCTTTCTCCGCATTTAATACAGGCAGCCAGGAACCCGGGGAGCACCCGGGGAGCAATGTGTGGGGACGGTACCTTGCTCAAGGGTACCTCAGAGGTGATACTAGACGTCTTGGGATTTGAACCCATGACCTTCTGATCGCAGGGGCAACTCTCTAACCACTAGGCCACCAGCTGCAGATCATCTACAGTAAACCCCCGACATTCACAGGGGATGCGTGCCAAGAGCACCCGCGAATAGTGGAAAAAATGTGAATGTGGTAAAAGATTTTTTTTTTTTGTGTAAACCCTAAATATGCTCCAAATTTGCTCCCAAAACAATTTAATTTCTTTTTAAACTCGGCTTAATACATTGCACTCAAAGAAAATGTAACGGTAAACCCGTATCCATACTGTACTGTTTACACTGAACTCCCTCAGTGCTAGAATGTAAATACTGATATTACCCCTGTATAGACTGTACTGTAATTCATGTAATTCTTTGGTATAAGCAGGTAAATACAGTAATAATTTTATTTACAGTAATGAAAATACGGGGGTTTAAGAAGAACAAAACGAGAAACACGAGAACACTCGAGATGCTCCGTGCGGAAAACTGTTATGACGTGAGAATGCTGTTATGACCAGCATCTGCCAGAGATGCGTCACAGGGCAGCAGCCAATCAGCAGCAAGCAGAAATGAATAATGTTTTCGGATTGGCTCTTTTTAAACCTCCCACCTCTGAGTACAGCGGTATTTCACCATCCCAAGACGTGTTCTCTGGACAATACCAAAAAATGTATACAGTTAGATGGAAATGTAGCTGAATTTATGTTAATATTTATGTTCCAAAATTATAAAAATTTTATTTTTCTTAATAATTTAGCACTAAAATGCATGAAAATTGAAATATTGTCACAACAAAAGAAAATATCAGCAGTTTCTGCTAACAATTATTAGTTGGGTTCTAAGAAAAACTCTGCGAATGACTGAATCCGCGAATTAGTAGGGAGTCACTGTATACAGATCATGTATTGGGAAAATGTCTATATTTCCATATTTTCTGTTGCATAAACAAGAGCAACAAACATTTAAAATGCTTCCAAACCTCACATGACCTTATCTGGCATAAGAATACCCACATTACCATCATGCACCACACCTTCCCGTTTACTGGAAGGGTGAGTCTGGCACTTCCCTCTCCTCCAGCTTTCACTTATTTTGGTTTCTCCTGCTCACCTGATTGTTTGCATACGCTCTGCATTTATCTCTCCCTATGAACACCCAGACTAAACCCGAATCTGACGTCCATTCACCATCATGCCTTCTGGCTAGCATGGCTTGTAGTGTCTTTTTGTCTGTGTTCCTTTAATAGAGTAGTTTGCATTTCCCAGACCCCCTTATCTGGTGCGACTTACGGTCATTAGTTACAGGGGCAACTGAAACAACTGAGGATTGAGTGTTTTGCTCAAGGACACAAGTGAGTTGGGGAGGGGGGGGTTTGAACCTGCACCTTTATGGTCATCAAGTTCACAGAACTTAGCCAATAGACTACTACCACCCCAGTTATTCTGGTTCAGTGTTTCAGGAACAGCACGTATAGTGTAAGACTGAGGTAAATGCTCCACTATTAGGTAAGCAAGTACAATATGTTTTGTATTGAAGATCAATGTTTACTCTGAAAAAAAAATCACTGGTGGGGAACTGGGTGTAAAACTCTACAGGTGTGTTATAGCTATACTGCACTTATATTTGTCCGTATCGCTGTTGGAATAAAACCTCAGATCCCAAAAACACTTAATAAGACAAAAGAATAAAGGTTATTTTATTTTATTAAGTTATTTTTAGGCCCCCCCAAAAAAGTTGGAGATTTATGATTTTGTTTTCTGACAGCACAGTGTGTGCTAAAACAAAGAATTAGTAACTATATATGAGTGCACTATATATGCGTGTGAACTTTGTATTAAATATGACCTGTAAGCTATACTTTGTGTTTCAAACCATAATATCCTTTTTTTTGCAAGATTTGTATTCAATATTTTTAAGTCTGTTTCCTTCCTGTTTGCAGGCCTAAACTTTCTGAACAGGTGACCTAGATAACAAATCACCTCAGCACAATGAGCATTTCACTAAATGGATTGATTTTTAAATAAATGTAATACTGCTGGACTTTGTGATCCAGTTTCCAAATCACATTTTCATCAACAGTTCCGTTGAGTCGTCTTCATTTCCGCTTATTTTCTTTCCCCTTTAGATAAGAAACATCATGTAGTATGTTAGAAGCCAGAGAACAATATAGAAACCCCACTAAGTGAACTGTATACCGGTAAAGTACATTAGACAAAGAATTTTAGATCGTGTTGACTCCAGTTACCTGATGGACCTTGATCTTACCTGGCTGCTCCTAAAATAGAGCTAATAGCACGTCTTTACTCTGACGTTGGGATAGTCCCTTAGTCTAGTCTTTTATGAATTCCAGTGGGTTTGACCTGGGGTGCCTGTTTTTGTGTGTGTTAAATGCTGCCCAGTGATCCTATACCTGCGGAGATTGCCCCCACAAGCACCTGCTCTGTTCTTGCTCAGTCAAGGATTAGACTGTTGATAGGGCTTCATTAGCTCTGTTGACGGCGCACATTGGAGACATTCAATAAGCGGCTCTCGTCTTTGTGTTCTATCCTACCTCGCTTTCTTAGGGCTGCCTCTTCTACTGCCTCTATTGCAGCTTCTTTAGCATTTCGTAAAATGAGAACGAGGATTTCAAAGCATTTGTATGTTTCTTTTTTCATGCAAGTTCTGTGGGCTCACTCAATATATCAGGCTGATAAAATTGTCACATTTCTTCTTAGGTTTATTTTTGTTATTTTTCTTTTTTGCCCGTAAAACCTGGTTTTATAGCAACCACGCAATAATCTTTCTAATATTCTCGCGGAAATCCATCTAGTTTTAATTATAATTCTTTTTATAGCTGAATATGGGGCCTCTTCTCCTCCTACGGTTTTTGAAATATTGCCATGGTTCCAACGTCAAAACATCCGTTAATGTCCCCTGCAGAGTGCTTGTGTATAACTTTTGATCAGTTGATCAGGGGTCGAGTATTGGTCCTTTCAAAATCATTTTTGTGGTTGAGTCGCATCTGTAATATATGGGGAGAGAGAGGATGGTTGAGTCACCTTAAAAATGTGTGTCGGAGAGAGAGTCTGTAACGCCATGGATAAAGTGGCAGCAAAGTGACAAAAAGTGGAGAAACAGAAGCACAGATAAAAACACACAGCAGACTCATAAACAGACACTAAAGTGTGTCACTGTTTGTTGTGGTTTTATTAGAAATGATCAGCCCGTGAAGGCGGCCAGGCGTTCAGCCGTCCTTACCCATAAATGTCTTGGTAAGAGACACTCAGCTTATGTCCCTCTGTGATTCAGTGGTAGAGCACAGACCTCTGAATCAGAAAAACACTGGTTCATGTCCACGGTGTGAGCAAACTGTTCTTTTTCGCACTTTTTTGCCCTTACAACTAATGTTTGTGTGTCTCCAAACACTGGTTTTATAGCAACAACGCAATCACACTTTGCGATTTCTGAAATGTATATAGTTTTTGTTGGAAATTCAGTGAATAAAGTTATAGACTGTAGTCTACCTGTTTCTCTGCATTATTTTCATAAATGGTCAGGACTCATAAATGACAAATGAGCATGTTTTATTTGAGTAGGGGATCATTTTCAGCACCACAGTGACATTGACATGGTAGTGGCATGTTGGTGTGTGTGCACAGAGTGGATTATACACAGCAATGCTGCCGGAGATTTTGAACATCTCACGGTCACTGCTGGACCATGAATATTGCATCATTATCCAGAATTATCCAGCTATCATTGTTTCCAGTGAAGGGCTACAGGATGATTGACACAAACTGTGCAGATGTCTTATCATAGATAAGATAAGACATCTTCACATCTGCAGTGTGGACCAACAGATTATAGGCGTAAAATAAAGTGAACAGTAAGTAAATAGTGTTTAAATACTGCAGCAGCACAGCTGTGTATGATCCACTCTGTGTAGTACATACACACAAACTGTTTAATTCCAATCTGTTAGAGAATTTTAAAAGAAAACACTTTCTTGTTTGAGAGATCAAAGTTATCTTTTTATTTATAAGAGGTATGCTGAGTGCTGAGATCTGGCATATTGGCCAATCATATCTGGCAGTAAAGCACAGTTTATTCAAAGGAGTCAGAGTCTGTTTATCATTTGACCATGTAAAATAAAGACCGAAATCAGATTCAGAAAACTGTAGTGATCCCTTTTGTTTCGACTGCAGACACACAGAGACAAGAACAATATATGAATATAAAGTCTAAAGAAACATATAAACAAATGCTGGGTATAAATACTACAGATAAGTAACTTACAGTTAAGGGAATTACTAGTAACACAAATGGTGGTTAGGAGTATGTTACTTCATGTAGTAGAGATCAGTAGTAGATTAGTAATATTGATGTAAGTAGTGATATTTCAGATGGTAAGACAATCGCACATAATAATAAGAAGATATTGCACATAGCAAACATTTTGGTGTTGTCATGATTGTATTAAGCTCCAAAGCATTCGCTTCTATTGTCAGTGTTTTTCTGTGAAGATTCTTTGCAGTTGAACACCTAGGTTAACAGTGGGTGCATCTTAAAGCACTAAAAAGAATCGTCTGAACATATATTCTATATAATGTATGTGACTGACGCACTCTAGGCTTCATTTAGATGCTTGCATGTAAACCAGTTGTAACAAGCCTTTCTCACACCCCTTCAGTGGGTGTAACAAGTCAGCATTGCATTTTTAAAACCTTGTTGACTGTAAATTTCTCCTGTGAATACAGTATTAGGCAATCTAGGAGAGCTTGACTCATCCTTTCCTTTATGTATGACAACATTCGAGTGTAACCAAGTCATACTTCCCTAATTGTCTTACTTCAGAGTGTCCTATTAAGGAAAGGAAAACAGAACTGATTGTCTTTTGTGCATCGAACATGACATTGCAGTCTGAGGGGAAAGAAATCATCCTCGTCTTGTAAGTGCTGGCAGTTAATCAGAGGCATTCTCCTTTTGCTTTGATGGCAGTGCCCGAGAGACCAAGTGAAAACAGTACAATCCTCATGGCCTGTTCTCATGACTACACCAACTATCTCCAAGTTAAAACAAGTCAGCACAATGGATTTTCTTTAGGGCCATTTCTGACCCCTTCCCTCCCACCTTCCTCCCTTCTCTTCTTTCCTCCTCCCTTCCCTCCAGCTGACTTTACGAAGTGAAACTTTCATGTAGTTACACAAAGCAACTAAACAAAAAACGTTGCAGGCCATGTAGAACTGCAGGAAGTATGATGGTATTTATCCTTGTGATAAATTTAGTTCTAATATGCTTTTCTGAGCATATTATAGATAACATCAGTAGCATATATAGTCCTGTTCAATTTTAATTAGTGCAGCATAGAGCAATGTTGATTAAAAATCATTGTGTTCAGTTTTTTTGGCACTGGATTCTTTTTTGCTTGTCAAACCACAAGAAAGAGAAATGTAACATTGTTTTGAGTCACACTCACTCTCTGTCCCTCTCTCTCTCTCTCTCTCTCTCTCTCTCTCTCTCTCTCTCTCTCTCCTTCTCTCTCTCTCCCTCTCTCTCTCTCTCTCTCTCTCTCTCTCTCTCTCCTCTCTCTCACACATGCTCTCTCTCTCTTTTTCTCTCTCCTCTCCACTCTCGGTCTT
>JBBJLS010001215.1:0-16666 GCA_037577275.1 Bryconaethiops microstoma
TTATATATATATATATGTATATATAGATACATATATATATATATATACATCTATATAAACAGGCACAGTAGCCATTAATTTTAACGGTCTAAAAAGAAGTTCCAAGAGTTTGGAAAATAATTACTTAGAAAATTAGATCTGATTCTTTCGCATAAACCTACACTCATATCATAAAAGGACCCTGTAGGACATGGGCCTTTTAAGACTCATGAATGTAGCTACAATGATCTATAGAACTGAATTGCTCCACACAAAGACCCTTAGTTTAACGGTTCAAACTCAGACATCTACCAGCCAAAGTACAGCTTCATAGCATGGTAAATGCTAGAGAACTCAGTCTGACTGTGCGAGCCCCTGCTGAGCCTGGTTTCTGCCTACGTCACAGGAAGATGTGGTCGGGCACGGGAGCGTAACGGAGCAAAGGAAACAGAAAAAAATGCAACATCCTCCACAGCCGTGCACATTTCTGTCGAGGACACACAGGTAGACGTGACCTCACCGCCCATCTTCCTAATGGAATACCTTCCTCAGTGTTTGATGTGACGAACGTAACGCTCCTCCAGCGGAAACTTCAGCCATATCTCACGCGTATGGCTGAGACTTTGAAGAACATGGAGAAAAGAAGAAGAAAAAAAAACTTTCCTCCATCTGCTCCAGAAAACATGATGACCACTGGAAACCCTCTGATATTTGCTATTTTCGTTTTTTCTTTTTCTTTTTCTTGTTATTTTTTTCCTTTGGTGACTAATGAAAGGAAAGGACATTCTTGAACACGATGATAACAGATGGCAAAAAAGGGAAAGCACAGGGCTGGAAGAAACAACATCACAACATATACATGGAACACTTTAGTGTTGCGATGTCTGGATGGATGGAATTACTAATTGAGGGTGATTTCATGTCATTTCTGTCGTTTGATTTTATTGCTGTTTTGGGTCTTCAGTTTGAAGGATAAAGTCAGGATGGCACCAGTTAGAGAACCTTTTAAATTCATAAAGAACCTTCACATACAGGAAAGGCTCTTTCCAGAACCTTTCAAATTTTTAGAGATTCTTGATACCTTTAAAAGCTTCATACTCACACATATAATTTACAATGATTCTCTGACGAATGATTCTGTGGCATCACCCATTCTGGCACCCTTACTTTAAAGGCAGTAAGGTCTAGGTGATGTACCGTTTAGCCAGTATGTCCAGCCAGTGTTAAAAGTTTGTAGAAAATCTAATTTACCTGATTTTTCCCCTTCCCCTTCAATTCGCCACAGTTAATTGAAATGTCTGAGGTTTCCTTCTTCAGTTTTATGCTGCGTCTATGAAGCTAATGTAACAGCAGTTCATGTTAGTCGAAAACAGTTTGTAAAGTTCAAACACTCAATTGTCTGTTTTTAATAATATTTAATGTTTCTGCTCTCCAGTGGTAAAAAAAATGGTATCAATTTATTAAGGAAATACTAGAACTAGAGTGCTGAAGTGCATGAACAAACCAGTTGATAATGCATGTTGAATTGAATAATGTTTTAAAATGTTAAAACAAAGACGGTTGCTAGGACATTGTCAGACAGTTGTTAGATGGTTGCTAGTGGTTTTTATGGTATTCCAAGTGGTCGCTAGGTTGTTGTTGGGCAGTTGCTGTAACATCCCAGTTGGTTCTTGCCAGGGGATCGCTATGGTATCTCTAGAAATGTGGGTGTGTGTGTGTGTGTGTGTGTGTGTGTGTGTGTGTGTGTGTGTGTGTGTGTGTGTGTGTGTGTTAGTGTATTAGCATGTGTTTAAGTCATTTTGGAGGGGGTGTATACAGCATGTAATTTCTATGTCAAACGATAATCTACCTTATATTTAGTTTTAGTTTTCAATTCACACAAAACAAACAAAAACTTACATAAGAAGGGCCCTGCCCATGTCCACCCATGTATGTGACTTTTACTGTGATTTTATAAAAAATAAAGTAAACGTGATTTATCACATTACTAGAGGTCACTTTCACCTTCACTTGCCTCTGAGAATTCCTGGACGTTTGTGTCCGCAGCGCCGAAGGAGAAGTCGTGTTACAGTCTGCCCACAGTGAAGAAACTCCTGGAGCAGAAGAGAAAAAGAGAGACTTCCTCAGCACCTCCGGCCTGCGCTGCTGCAAACAGTACTGCTGGTGCCGTTGCACCTGTCCCAGTGAGTACACACAGGCCTTGGCATGGTCAATGCTTAGAAAGCATATTGCGTCTTAATCATTATTGTGATATTTGGCTTTGTGACTCTGATGTGGCTGATGGCCGCAGTTAGTAAATGTTCACTGCCCAGTCATGAGCTGTCCTATCCAATTAACATGAATCTCATTGGTTAGAATTATGCAGATCAGTAACACAATTATCTTTTAAAACATGCAGTCATATGCAAAGACCCCAAACTCTACCTAAGACCTCAGAAAACTTAGAAAATCAAAAATGCATCGTTTGACCGGGGAGCCCAAACTTTTGCATATGACTGTATTGCAAAGTGTATCGTAACCATAGTATGATGCATCTTTTATTTGCTGTTTCCATCTTTATTATTGGTTTAATTTTTCTCCCCAATTTAAATTAGTTAATTCAGGCTTTTTAATGGCGCAAACTGTAAAGCGATGTAGGTTATAATGCCATTAAAAAAGAAATGTCTGCCCCCAGCTATTAAAGACATGTTCCAGAGTCCATGAGTCAACGGTATTTACTATGGATTGAAGGTTACTGTGCTCAGACTTTACAAGAAACATTGTATTTTACCTGACTAATTCATGACACATTTGCCTAACTTGATGACGAATAATAAGGTTTTTTTCCCAATAGGTGTCAACATCAGCTCCCTCTGCCAGTAAGTGACCTTTTCATTTAGATATTCCTACATTATAAAATATTTTTGAAAACAATTCAACAGATTTATATTTATTTCTGCTATTAAAAATGGCCAAAAGTATGTTACAGTATTTCTCTCTGATCTCAACCTGCCACATCTCTAATGTCAATAATTATAAAACGAAAAAGAACATAAAACCCACTGTTTCAGAGTTCACTTATAATAAAAGCCAATGGGTAGGTGATTAATTCCTTGACTAAAACGTTAGAAATAAATAACTGCACCGTTTGTGTGGCCAAAGTATAATAAAATGTCTTGTTTAATGTGGTACATTGTATATTTTATGTTTTATATTTTAGTGCAGAATAATATCATATTTACATGTTCCTTATAAAGTGTGCATTTTCACTTAATCTACAGAATGTAATTTAACTGAGGATGTTTAGATGTTTAATGTCATGCTCACATGCATTATCACATGTATCATCAAGAAGGTCTGAATCACTTTTTCTATTCTTTTGCATACAGTAATATGTATATAAAATAGATTTACTAAAGTTGGACAAGAAGGTCTGGCTCACAATTGACATTCCACTTAGATTGAGGTCAGGGCTCTGTGCAGGCCACTGGAGTTCTTTCACATTAATCTCATCAAATCATGCCTTTGTGGACCTCACTTTGTGTACAGTAATGCCTGAACAGGAAAGGGCATGCCCCATGTTCTACAGTGTTCTCTTGGCATGTGCCAAACCAGATTTATCCATCAAACTGCCTTATAGTGATGCAATATTCATCGCTCCTTGTACACAATTCTTGAGATGCCCCCCCCATACACACACACACACACTTTTCAAAAACATTCGTTTCATCCCCTCCACTTTTTGTTTCCTGGACAACGACAGAGACTTTCCACACGTGAACCAACACCAACACCCCAACCCCACCCTCGCCAAGACGTAGACCGATGCGTCCCCCCCCCCCCCCCCCACATTAAAAATGCTTCTGGCACCCCTGGTTCTTGTGCTGATCTTTCTTCCAAAGGGGGCTTGAAACTGTGTAGCGAGTGATGCAACAGAGGATCCCTACTACAGTCTTCACTGTATGAACGGTCTACAGCATTATGGCTGAGCTCTTACTGCTCCTAGACTTTTTCTACTTTTTATTTACATGTCACTACTGTCCTGCTAATCATTTTAAGTTGCACTGAACTGGTGTATAAAATCATTTTATACATCCAACGTTTACTGACAGAATCTGTCTACTATTGTAAAAATTGTCCATTGTAATTGACCATATGATGCAAATGCGTCAGATAGAGACTTGTCAGATAAAGCTGAAGTATTTCCTTGAAGCTGAAGGTCTCTTTCTCTACAGGCACCAGCAGTAGCTACTTAGACATGGCAGCAACGAGATTTGAACGGTGGGATCCTTCTACGAGCGTGCAGCAGCGTGGCCTCCTCTCTGCTGTGGGGCTCAGTTACAACTCAACCGCTCTCAGCTTTCCACCTGCTCAAGTCTACACTCACAGCCTGGCCCCCACTGAGCCACAGGCTTCCAGCTACAGCTCACATCCGCCTCAGGACTGTCTGGACGGAACACTCTCACAGCACTTCGTAAGAGCCTAGCAAATCATCTTCTTAATAATAATATGAAATAAAATGCTATGCTATTTTTGACCACAATAAAGATCTTGTGGTAATTTGAACAGTAAAAATAAGGAAAAAAGCCTTACTATATTTATTGTTTATATTTCTTTATAGTGTAAATCATTCCTGAGTCATATTTCTGATTTCAGTGTATTTTTCAAATTATTCTGAATCATATAACACACAGTTCAATAACACTGTATCCCTAATTAAATCAGGACTTCGTGAGATTAAAGACTTACATACTTAGTATTTTCATGACTATTTACGCATCAGACTCATATCCTACATTCTTCTTGAATTTTATTTTTACCTCCTAAGGAGGTAAAACATGTTTATATTCCAAAACCACTCACGATTCAATTTTATCTGATTACCTTTCAACCTCTCTTGCTGTTTTTGTTACTGCACCTTTGATATATGTAAAACATGGTGCTTACATATTACATTTACATATTAAATCTTTCATTTATTTTTTTAATTTTTTTTCATAATATGAACCCTACATGCTTAGATGGGTAATCAACAAAAGTGAAAACAGTCACTTTAGCTTGAGCAACATGGAAGAATGACAGTTTCATTCTAGTGATGTGACAGTATGGAAATTGGTGTTGGTATGATATCGTTAAAATATATAGAACGTTTTTAAAAATTCTAAAAAGCACTAATGCATAAACCACAAGATCAGTGTATCAATTAAATCTTCCTCCGCCTTGGTGTTTTATAAACTAGCAAGTTACTAAGCATCTGCCTTACTGCATCTGCCCTGTCCTGGTATACCAGGGTTTAATTATTGGTACTAATTACTAATTAAAAACCTGTAACCTCTCCATCCTTAGTTTATTCTTATTTTTCCTTCCTCCATGTAGCCTGGCGTGGAGTGTCCTGTGACGGCAGGCTTGGCTGATGTCAGTGCTGTGACTGGTCAGAGCCCCTGTTACTCTTGGTCCTCGGGACCCAGGGCCCAGGCCCCACTCCACTTCAGGCCCCAGATGGACATAGTCAAGTTGGAGGAAGCTCGAGGGTTCCTGCAGAGCATGGATTACAGCAGAACCACCTGGCAGGATGATGACGGGGACACGTGAGTTCTCTTTTTCTGGTTCAGCTTAGTTCTTTTGCACAGTAATGGTGTTCACTATGTTGTTGTAACCCCTTCTATCTTAACCATTCACTCATATACAAAATAAATACAGAACTACAGGCCAGCTTACCTCTCCAGCAATTTTTGGAAAGGACTGGGAAGCCAAGGCATAATTCTAGATATATTTTTGATACAATTTTAAAGAACGCATGGGATTATTATCTGGTTGAAGAATGAAATTGTGTCTAGTAATATGTAAACCAGAAGGATTTTTTCATATTTTACTTTTTATAAATAACTGATTTGTGAAATTAACATGTTTAATGTATAAAGTATACATTACCCTTTCTTCAGTACTGCTTTATGATTTATGTGATTCATAATACTTAATGTACTGTAGGCTCTTTAACACAGCTCTGGTACAGACTATAAAATATTGAAGTTTTTCACCAGTAACATACTGACAGCTGTAATGGCATATTCATAAATGCACTTAATGACTCTTTATCCCATGACATTTGGCATATCAGTTAAATTGCTGATAATTAAGCATATCTTTATCATCTAGTAGACTGAAATAGCCAGTGTAGAGTCCGAGCATGATGGCAGAGCATTGCTTTCCTTAGAAGAGTATTTATTATATGCCTTCATGCCTCTGTTAGGATTCTGCACATCTACACTGCCAAAGGCCAAAGGGAATATGCTTTCGCTGCAGCAGAGAAGCTGCAAGAGCTCGGCAGGTTGGACTCCAAGGAGCACAAGGGCAAGGTGAACTACAAGGAACACAAATACATGAACAAAGCAAGCTCCTGGTCTGTGTATTCTTAGGCTTTGCTTTTGTGTGGTGCCAAATGTGATAGTACATAAAGGTGGTTAATTGAAATCATACTAGAATTCTAAATAGTCACAAAACAATTTTCTGTACATTGAGAGTACTGAAAAAACTGTATCATGAAATTTACAGAGACTAGACCTGGTATAGAGAGCTAGTAACTGTATAAACCTCTCAGTAACCACCTGCTGATTTAATGTTCGCCCATTATGCCAATCCTGTCTTATTTATTTGTTTTTATCAATAATTTGAGCTGTATGCTCCATATAGTATTTGTTGATTGTTTTCTGTTGCTTCATGTGCTCAATCTATTCACTCTTCCCTCCTCTGTATCCCAGTCTGCTTTGCTGGTGGCAGTGACAGCCAATCAGCCGGACATAGTCCAAGACCTGCTTACTCTGGGAGCAGATATCAGCATCTGTGACAACAAAGGTCAGACTGCACTGCACCTGGCAGCCACATATGGCTTCCCTCAAGTCATGCAGGTAAGTGAGGGTCTAGTCGAATGACTTTTTCGAGTCATTTAATTTGTATCAAATAAATGAATAAATAAACATATCACTCCATACACAGGTACTACTGTCTATGGATCATGGACTGGACATGGAGGCACGCAATTTTGAAGGTAAAACATTGCACAACATCTCATGTCACCTCTTGATAAGCAACCAGTAGCAATTATTATATTTCATTTCTTTTTTCAAAATCCTTATAATCTGATGTTTGTGTGGTTTTATGTTCCATTCGGTGAACATTTTCCAGTCTCTCTTTATCCCTTAGACCTGAACAGGCTGTTTTTGTTACCGTGACTTTAAGACCGATACATGTGTGAACGATCAAATGGGCTACACTTTATTTATGCCTCAAAGACACCGTGGCAAACACAGCCTTTTTAGTTCTAAATAAAATGGTAATGGAAAAATTAATTTAAATGACAACACGCTTAACTGCTCTCTCTTTCTCTCTCTCACTTTCAGGACTCACCCCACTTCAGTGTGCAGTGATTTCCCATAGTGCCACTATGAAGGCCCTTGCTGCCTCCTCATCCTCCACCTGGCTGCATGATGGCAGTCTACAGCCTCAGGCTGATAATAAGCTATTCTGTCTACAACTGCTGCTTGAGACAGGAGCTTCCCCTCTCAGCCAGGTGATTATTACAACTAATATATTTTGCATTAAGTAGTGTGCTCTATGGGCAGCTTGAGTATTAGTCGTAGCACTAGAGCTGTGTTCTTAGACTGTAGTCAATTGGCTGATGCCAGATCTGTTACCTAGATATGTGTGTATGTAACTTACAGAACAATTACATATTAGTCAAAAAAAAAGTAAATATATAGTAGCACTTCTGGTTCTTCAAAGAACCTTTCAATGGACAGTTTTTGTGAAGATGAACCATCAATGAACCATTTTTGTGAAGAAACTTTTATAAAGGATAAATAATCTTTAAAAATACCCCAAAATTGGTATAGAACCTTTATATTATGTGGATGGTCTTGAAACACATCAGTTTTCTTTTCTGCGTTCTTCAGGGCAGCAGTTCTCACACTTTTTTTTAGTTTAGAGCACCCCCCCCCCCGCCCCCTGTAGATTTGTTAGTGTGGATGTATCACCTGGATGTATCACGTAAAAGAGATATCACTCAGAGAACCCTTCGTGGCACCATGTGTTTCCTGCCAACATAAAGAAAGTGAAAGGTCTTTTTATACTTCTGAAGTTTCGAATTGAACAGACACACGCAAGGTCAGCTTGTACTTTCTCACGCTCACTTCGGTTTCACTTTGTCAAATCGTGTTTTCCATGTGGTTCTCAGGAGATCAAAAGCAACAAAACTGCATTGCACTTGGCTGTGAAGGAGGGGAATGTCCAGCTGGTACATTTTTTCCTGAAACTCCAGTTGCCTGACATGCAGGCCTTTATCAATATGAAGGTAATTAAGTAATAAAGTAATTTCATTTACACACACATATATTACAAGTGTTTATATATACACATAAGCTTGGAAATCTGACATTTCTGTTTGAGGATTCAGTTTACTACAGAATTAATAATAGTAATAATAATGACAATAATAATAACAATAATAATAATATTATTATTATTGTTATTATTATTAGTACTAGTACTAGTAGTAGTAGTAGTAGTAGTAGTAGTAGTATTAATACTTTCTACAATGTTTTCCTTGACATCAGTATTGATTTTTGACAGCATTAACTATTTTAGCTACACCAGCATTACACGTAATCCAGCATGAGTAAGGCTTTTGTTATAGAATGAATTACATTTACATTTAATTTACATTCATCAGCTAGTTTGAGCCTTGACTTTTAAACTATTTTTGCTTGTTTTAATGTCAAATTATAAGAAAAACATTGAAAATAAAGTCACCACGGAACAACTTTGCACTTTACATAGCTTGAAAATAATAGTCACCCTTTACACTTTGTTAAAAGTTCATGCTGAGCAGACCAATAGAAATGCACCAAAATTGTGTAATATCAACTTGCATTGACACTTCTGGGTTTTGTAAATTCTCCCAAGAAGTTGCTGTTTTGGAGATAAAAAGTTTTGAAAATGGCACTTTTGACAGAAGGAGGAGTTAAATTTGAGCTCTTAAGGTGCTTTTCTCTTGGAGCAGATCTGCCAGTGGCAGAATAATTATGTTGGTGTTGTGTTACCTCAGGCCCATGGGCACACGGCCTTGCACATGGCGGCAGGGCTGCACAGCAGCCCCCATCAGGAGGAGCTCATTCGGCTGCTGCTGAGCAGGGGTGCAGACCCCAGCATCCGCAACCTGGAGAATGACCAGCCTGCCCACCTGCTGCAGAGCGGTCAGCAAGGAGAGAAGGTGAGGAGACCCGCTTACTGATCGTCTTCTTCTCTGTTCACTGCTGTGGACACATTTCTTAAAACATTTCAACAAACATGAAATAATTAATGAAACACAATTACACAAAGCAAGATCATGGCAGATGATCAGTTAATAAAAAGTCCCATTTTGAGTCATTAAGGAATAGCCAAAAAAGCTATCTGGTTATTTGTAGCACATAATTAACTCCTTAAATCCAAAGGCATTATTGGTATCTTATATGAGCCCACATTTACTGTCATCATGGGGGCTCACTCTCATAACTAAATAACTAATATAATAATTATGTTAATTATGTCATTCTTATAATATGTAATAATATAAATTAAGATTCACATTTAAACTGTTCTACAGTGTTCTCCCCTATTCAGGTCTTGGAGGTGCCGTGTCCAGTACAGTTTGGTGATTTCCCTGCTCAAACAAACTCACTGGAATTCACCAGATGGGTTGAACCAGGTATGTTTGAGCAGGGAAACCATCCGACTGTGCTGGACACTGACCCACCAGGGCCAGATTTGTGTAACCCTGAATGTTCTCTTCTCATTCACACTAGTTGATCTGCCGTCTGTCACTATTCTTGATCAGTTTAAAGTCAACTTCTGATAAATTGGAGCATGATCTTGTGTTACGCAGCTATCCATTTTTTTTACAATAGTTTTTACATTGATGGTTTGCTTCATGTTCTGTTGTTCTTTAGTCAATTAAACAGTTGAGGTTCACTAATAGGTTAATACATCATGATCTTTAAGTCTATTTCTGGAATTTAGCTGTCCATGCTTTGCCCACTAATATGTTCTTATGCACCACCTGTTGCAAGGTTTGACAAGCTTTATGGTAGGCTGGTATTAAAACAAATGAGTTTGTTTTTTCAATCAGAGTGCTATAGTTTAAAATTCTATGAGACTTTGTGTCTAAAGATAAGCAAGGGATAAAGTTGTATTTGCAAGCACAATAACATTACACAACAAATAAACTGCATGCGTGTGACCATCCACTTGCAAAAATCATTTGAAATTAATTACTCATACTAAAAACACAGTTCGCTACAACTTACTGTGTTCTGTAAAATGTATTTGTGGGCAGGACATGGTTAGGTCATTTCATTGGAGAAAAGGATCCTACTGACAGAGCTGTTTCTTTACATTTTCAGCTCAAGCTCATCTTGAAGAAGAGAAATGCCTCCTCTAGGCGCCGTATAGCGTCCTTACAGGACCAAGAGTGACCAGGACTGCTTCCAGTCCCACCGTATCTCCCTTTACTTTTTGTAGGGACATCAATGCCTGCATTCATTTAAGGGGACACCTTAGAAACACATGCATTCTTCAGAGCAAAAAATGTGAGTGACTTTTCTTGAAACATGCCAAAAGAGTAAATCATAGTTATTACCCAAAAAGCAAGTACCACTTCACAGTAAGACTACCTTTCTAAAGGGTGGTAATATTTACATTTACATAACAATAACGTAAGTACCAGAGGTGTGACCAGAACATCATGTGTGGGTGAGCATTTGGCTAATCTGGGGGGGGTAAAAAATATCTATCCATCCATCCAACCACAAATTCGCGTTTTTTCACATCACGAATTCACGGTGTTTGCTTTTTAATCAGTCACCTATGCATAGCTAATAGTTCATAATAGTGCATAGGGTCATAGTTCTCCATTTTTGTTTATACAGTTAATACAGTTTATAGTGAGTTTATAACACTGATAATGATGAGAAATATACAAATAACGTGCATCATCAGAGAAATTTTATTTTATTTAAATGAGAAGAGCCTACATAGATAAATTGATAGATCTTTAGAGGTGCATAGAGCCAGTTTATACAGTCAGGTTCTAACGCTGAGAAATGCTACTGTGAAGCAGGACACAGGCTACTTCAAATCGTGCCATGCTTACAGCCTGTGGTGATTCTGGACAGTGCTCATGTTTCCAAGCTTCAGATAGCATTATGCAAACTGCAGAAAAAAAGGCATTTTAGAATCAGAATTAGAAAACGTTATTGTTCCTAGAGGAAATTGCTTATGTAATGACTGCGAAGACACAGACCCCAGAGTAGCGACATACACTCATATACCACTGAACTGTGCAATGAAGACAGCGTGTAGGAGCAAACGAGTACATGTACAAGCTGAAAGTAACAATTAAAAGAGCTTTTAAGATATAAGATATCACCATAAACCAGTGACCCGAACGCAAGATAGCACAGGTAAATCAGCTCCCTAATGCTAGGTAGCACAGATAATCCAGTCTCCAACACAATATAACAAAGATAAACCAGTGTCCAACACAATATAGCACAGATAAACCAGCTCCCTAATGCTAGGTAGCACAGATAATCCAGTCTCCAACACAATATAGCAAACATAAACCAGTGTCCAACGCAAGATAGCACAGATAAACCAGTGTCCAACACAAGATGGCACAGATAAACCAGTGTGCAACACAAGATGGCACAGATAAACCAGTGTCCAGCGCAAGATAGCACAGATAAACCAGTGTCCAGCGCAAGATAGCACAGATAAACCAGTGTCCAACGCAAAATAGCAGAAATAAACTAGTGTCCAACACAAGATAGCACAGATAAACCAGTGTCCAACGCAAAATAGCAAAAATAAACCAGTGTCCAACGCAAGATAGCACAGATAAACCAGCTCCCTAACGCTAGGTAGCACAGATAATCCAGTCTCCAGTGCAATATTGCAAAGATAAACCAGTGTTCAATGCAAGATAGCACAGCTTCCCTAAGGGTAGGTAGCACAGATTTATGAGCGTAGCAATAAAGGGCACGGTAGCACATCTCGATGGGTAGCATGTTTCGACAGAACACCAGACCGGGTTAAAGTCACGTGGTGGGATTAATCAGCGTTAATTTTTCGAGCGTGTTATTTTGTCCCACCCCAACCGTGGTCACGCCTCCGATAAGTACGCTTATCATGCTAAAGTTTATGTTACATGCTCATTTAAAGTTATACCAAGTATCTATCAGCACAATGCCTGTTAATGGAAGCATGACACCCTTTCAGTAATGGACATAATCTGATACAACATCTGCCATTTTATTTATAGTGTGGTTATGCAAATGTTATGTAGCAAGGTTCAAGTAAAGTGTCTCCTAAAGGCTATACACTAGGGTATTTAACTGGATCATAAACACTTTATTTGTAAGTTTAATTATTTGTAAGTTTAATGCATAAATTAATAAGCAGTTATTAATAAGGGCAGCAATGACCTGTTGCTTGTCTTTGAGCTTCCACACATTCATATTGCATTTGTTATTTATGTTAAAAACTACTTAATCATTATTTTAGGGTGATTATGACCAAATTAATGACATACAACTTTGAATCATTTACAAGCTCTTACTGTAAATTGGTACTAACAAATCTACTATCATGAAATAATATCGTATATTATTTCGCCCACCCCTGCTAGACCACAAGGTTAAAAGTGCCCCCACATTCTAATTGGTATCCCCTTGACTGAATTCAGATCTTCAGAATATTCTCTTATGAGGGTGTTCTCTCATTGTTTCTCTAAATTCTTGTAGAGGGTCGTAAGATTTTTTTTCACACATACTTTATCTGGCTCATAAACAACTGCCCTCATATTGCTCATTCATCAAATGAGTGGGCCTACAGTCTAGAGTACGTGTCAGAGAAATGGAGGTCTGTGGAATACGATTTCTGTGAAATCATATTTTTTTTAAATAAAAAAGCCATATTGGTTTGAAGAAGGGGCTGTTTTCAGCCTCTTTCCTCTGTACGCTGCATCAGTGTATGATATTCACATTTATTTATTTTCTGGGGTGGATTTTAATGTGTTGTGCTGTAATGCACTTTTTAAAAACGTCACTGGTATAACAGTGCTGTCAGATCCAGCGTCCCTAATGTCAGTGTGGTGTCATTTTTGCCTGTTTCTGATGGCCTATTTGCCACAAGGCATGGCACTGATGATGGCAGCATTTTACTCATATTTATATCCAGTAGAGTACAAAAGACCTCAGTGACCTATGTGCTGAGAGCAGGAGAGCACAAATGGGGAATCTGTGGCAGATGTGTCATCACTCAAGTGTGAGCACATTCTGGTGAGTCATTTTAAGGGCTTAAATGTCAATGTCTAAGGTGACTTCAAAACATAGCAGCATTCCCACACATCCCCAATGACCTGTTGAACCCGCACTTACATAGGCGGTGTCTCAATACAACCACATAAATGTTAAGTTTGCGGTGTGAGATTTTTAAAAATCTATTTTGGGAATCAAATAACAAAGAAAAAAAAGGAATGACCAAGGGATTTATCACCTGTGAATCACCACCAGGCTTCAAGTTCAGTGGTAATTTAAATGAGGGGGGAGAAACCATATGCTGTCACTTCCCTTTAAGGTGAAGTGAAATGATTGTCGATTTATAAGAACTGGTCAAATTCTTCTTGTAACTAGAAAGCTAATGTCAAATGACAATAACTTTCTTCACCCTGTAATGAATGTAATGCAATGACTGACTCAATTTTGTAAAACTTCAGCAATGGCATTAAAATTGGCTAATAAAGTAAAGTGTTCTCTTTTTCCTCTGTGTACTCTTTTTCAAAATAAGAATGTATATTTCATGCTCATCTAAACCATAGAGGTAGGGATAATTGAGTAACTATGTTGAAGTACTATGCTGAAATATTTTACTTGTTATTTTGGAAGACTTGTACTTCACAAAGGCATTAATGAAAAGAAATAGTAGTATATGCACTCAATTACATTACCAAGAGAAAAAAAACATACTTTTTATCTTCTACATTCTCATTTAGACCAAGGTGCTCATTTTAAATCAAAATATATTTTTGCCTCCGTATTTCATACTACTTTGTACGTTGATATTGGGGTACATGAAAGAACACAACGTGTGTTTATTGGCTAAAACAATCTCAGACCTTCCCGAGAAAATGCATAATGCATATTTCAAGATGGGATCAGATACCAAAGCTAAATAAAAACAAGAGCACATCTTGAGTTGAGAAGTTTTTATTATTTTTTTTTACAGCTGTTGACATACACTGCTGTTCAAAAGTTTGTAATCCTGATATTTTATTCAATAATGTATACACTGTAGACTGAAATACTAAAAGACACTGAAGGTATTTTCTGGCCATTTTTTAATAAAACACCTTTCTCAAAGAATGACCTACAGGTCTGTTCAGCTTTCTAGCCATGTTGAAAATGTCTTTTTTCCATTATTTCAAACACCGGATTTTATATTAAGGAAAACAGTGACTCCAAACTTTTGAACGGTACTGTTATTTCCCTTAGTGCTACATTGCACCACTGTCATCAAGGTTTAAAAACTAGGGCTGGTATCGTAGACATGGATTAAGCCTAGTCTTGGGACTAAACTGCAATGCTAAAGGTGTTTCAGGATTCAATATTCATTTTAGTCTAGGCTTAGACCTCATCCAGGACTGGCAAACCAGCCCTAAACGTACCAAATGTAGTCAAGGCACCCGAGGTCCTGACATGCCCCTGTGTAACATTTCACATGCAAATCGTAAGCATTAGGAGCCTGTGGCAGACACATCGGTTGTGTGTAGAGTATTTGTGTAGTCATACATTCAAAAATGTTGTACACTGCTGGGATAAGCAATGGCAATACATAATCATGGAGCAAATGAGAGTACATTCACACTTGAAGGAGTCAGGTCACTAACATCACCCCAGGTTGACAGTCACAACATTCAAACTTCTTGCCACAGTTTTTCTCAAGAATCTCTATTTATCTCTATTTTTTCAGCTTTAATCACTTTGAACTGTAAACAAATAATACTTTGCCAACATCCAGCTCTTTTCTTGCCATCCACTGCCTTACTCTTTAATAATAAACTATAATAATTCAGAAAATGAATATTCTTTTAATAATTCAATGAATAACGTTCAAATTTTGGTGTGCACTCATAAACTCAACACATTGATGCATCTGCAGCAGAGACAGAAGGAGCTCATAAACTAGCCACTGAGTGCAAAGACAATAACAGGGAATGGTGTATGTACAGTCTCAGATGAAATAAGTGACCCAAGGCTAGGGCAACACATAAAGGCCTGACCGAACTGGACTTATGGGATGGGATGACATCCTAAAACAAAATGGAACAAGGAGGTCTTGGGATCCAGTGTAAGAAAAAAAGTGGACGTGCAGTTCAGCCCCATGTTCTCAGGTCTTGGGTTTATCAGCTTTTCTTTTCTCTGCACTGGTTCCCACCTTGTTAGATGGACATCTCTATACTGTCTGAGGAGGTACTGGATGGAGAAGAGGGTTAAACAGTGTGCAGTTAGAGATCTATACGATGATACAAGATCATTACAATGATATCATCATGCACTCCTCTGAGTAGGGCACAACCTAACACATGTTTATTACTAAATCATTTACTGAAAACATAAACTCCAGCACTCCAAATCACCCTTAAGGGGTAGAATTTGCTGTAACAGGCTTGGGGGCTAGATGAAATCACCAAAAAGTCTGGTCAACTGATGGAGGTATAAGTAGATATGGAGATCTCCCATTGTTCACTTTCATGGTACGGAAACAGGGTAAATCTTAAGAAATATACAGTATTTCATATTGCAGTGAGAATCCATAGAAGATTTAACTATGGGAATTCAAGACGACACAATGCTATTTTTTGTCTGAATTTAACGTACTTACATTTTTGAGGAGAACTGCTTTGTCTGGCTATAAGCTGTCATGATTTACATTGTCGTGTGCTCCATAAATGACATGGCACATTGAATGTTATCATTCAGAAATATGAATTACTCCACAGTATTTTTCTGATTCACTTTTGACAAAAAAAGATGACTTCCGGGGCAGTCCTGCGACTCAAGTCAACATGTTCACTTTGTCCCTCCGAGGCCTTACATAACACAAGGTCTTCAAGGTGGCATTGGGGATTTCAGGGGGAAAATGGTGAGGCCAGGCTGACAAGGGTATGAATAGATATGCAGGTATAAATAGATATGAAGATCTCCCATTGTTCACTTGTATGGTACAGAAACGGTAAATCTTACAAAATATATGTCATATTGCAGTGAAAATCCATAGAATCCATAAAAGAAATAAAATACGAAATTACCAGAAGCATGTTCACCATACTTGTTCAATTTTAACCTGCGTTAGGTAGTGCCCCGCTCTCTACTATATCATGTGTATGGTCCATCTAAAACACTGAACCATCGCATGCATCAAAAAGGAGATATAGAGAAGGTTTTGAAATGGTCTAGCTGTTTATGGTTTTGCTCCTAATGTTTTTAGCTTACCATTAGCGTTATACCAGAAGTCAATAGTCACCCAAATAATTTCTGTATATACACTGCTCACAAAAATTAAAGGAACACTTTAAAGAAACACATTAGATACATCAGATCTCAATATGAAGTTG
>JBBJLS010001231.1:0-16666 GCA_037577275.1 Bryconaethiops microstoma
AAAGGTGTCTGGCACATCATGGCACCCAGCTTCACATTCTGCTTGCTAAGTTGCTGGACACGACAGGTTAAAAAAAACAAAAAAAAACTGTTCTTAGTGACTGTGATCCCAACAGTCTTCAGATTAACAAGCTCCTCCCGGTCTGTTGCTCAGTGGTCCGAATTCCTCTTTTCTGATGAGAGCAAATTTTGCATCTCATTTGGAAACCAAGGTCCCAGAGTCTGTGTTGATTTGGGGAGCCATGTCATCTGCTGGTGTTGGTCCACTGTGGTTTATTAAGACAAGAGTCAACGCAGCCGTCTACCAGGACATTTTAGAGTACTTCACGCTTCCTTCCGCAAACAAGCTTTATGGAGACGCTGACTTCATTTTCCAGCAGGACTTGGCACCTGCCCACACTGCCAAAAGTACCAAAACCTGGTTCAATGACCTTGGGATTACTGTGCTTGATTGACCAGCAAACTCACCTGCCCTGAACCCAATAGAGAAACTATAGGCCATTGCCAAGAGAAAGATGAGAGACCAAACCAAGTACTGAGTACATATGCATGATTATACTTTTCAGAGGTCCGACATTTCTCTATTTAAAATCTTTTTTTTTTTATTTCATGTAGTATTCAAATTTTCTGAGCTTTTAAATTTGTGGTTTTTAAAAGCTGTAAGACAAAAACTCTTGAAATATCTCACTTGGCATATAATGAGTCTACATCATATATTAGTTTCACCTTTTAAGTTGAATTACTGAAATAAATGAACTTTTGCACAATATTCAAATTTTGAATTTCACCTGTATCTATAGAATTAATACCCAGCATTTTTGTACATGGCAGTGTGACTGAAAGATCAGCAGGGGAGTAGGCAGAAAAGTCTCCACAAGTATACCCACAAGTGTTTTTTTCCCCCTCACTTTCTCTTTACTCCCTTAAAAAAAATTAAAATATTTTAGTACAATAATGACATCTAAAATTCAAAACAAAAACTGAACAAAATAAAAAAATAAAATCAAAATATCTATGTCTCTACAAACCCTCCACAAAACTTCCTATCCTAAGCAGACATGTTACCCTCCCTAACACACTCTCACACGTAGTGAGGCTATGAGGCCTAATACAGCACAAGGCTAACTTTAACCCTGCCCCCTACAAATACAGAACAAACAACCCAAAGCTTTCTCTTTCACCCACATGATGTATGTAAAAATAAAACCATAGTTAAACAAAAATTTAAACACCCCTGTCAAAAAAATTTGAACCCAAAGTGTGCAGTCCCTTAGTTTCTCCACAAGACCCAGGAAGCTATCTGGAGTTTGAATGCTGGTGAGTAAATGAAGATGTAATTAAAGTTTAAACCAATAAGTAAGTATGTTTTTAATAGTCAGTCTCTTACTTTGCCTTTTTTGCAACAAAAATTAATATAGAGACATGAAAATAACAATAAATATGAAGACCAAAAGAAAGCACCGTGAACTGGAAGTGCACAAATGGTGGTGACTAAAGGCAGTCAGCTCCTTGTTGCTCTCCACCAATGGCACACACCAATAACCTTTACAAAGCTTGATTATGCTCAGGAACTTGGCTGTGCCCAAGAATTCCACCAGCATCGACCCTCAGCATAGGTTGAACTTTGCATTCACCTTCCTGAAGTCCAGGCAGAAGCATAGGCCTCCATCCTTCTAGGGAACCAGAAAGATGGGTCTGCTCCACTCGCTGAAGGATGGCTCAGTCACCCCCAGCCATCCATTATGTCCAGCTACTGTCGGGGTGAGTTGGAATATAAACTTAAGTCCAGAACTTTTTCTAAGACAAAAAATCTAAGTCAAGAATTTCTCAGCAGTCATGGTCTGGTGAGCGCAGCTCCAAATTGCTTATTGCAGCCGGAGATTTACATAGATCCAAACATTTGACACCTTCATAATTAGGATTGATTCTACTCATTCAGTTGCTTTCCACCAATATGTTCTAATCTTGCCAAGACTGGCATCTTCTTTTGCTCTGCCTTTGCTGTTTTCCCACTAATTGTTAAAAGCTTTAGTCATTTTTTTAAATTCATGGCTCCTATCTGGTCCTGGTTGCTTCCAATATTTCATAGACATGCCATCCTAGTTTTTTTTTTTTTAAGTGTACAGTTCCACCATACCCAAAGATTGACAATTCCAGAGGTGCTCAGACATATTTACTGGTTACCATGAATGAGAATTTGCCGCCCTACATAAGGGGTGCCAGGACAGAACAAGGGAGAGAAGGAACCCGCAAGCTAGAGTGTCTTGAGTGCCGAGGACTCTGGAGCCTCACGAGCCTCCCTCCCCCACCGACCCTCTCTGCACACCTCTCCTGGACAACCCCAGCACCTTCACCACTACTCCCCTGCAACCTGACCCTGTGTCTGAGCCCTCTAGGTGGCACTACATCTGGCATGTAACATGTCCAAAGATATACATAGAAGTGCTCTGTGAACTATATTATATCTATGCATATCTATTTCTAAGTGCTCTATGTTCTCTGTGAACCTAGTCACATGTGGTTGTGTGTGTTATACAAAAGTATTGAGATTTTTACTAAACTCAGCCTTCAGGGGCCGGCAGCAGGTGCTCTGGAACCCTGTAGGAAGGTTGTCTCACTGGCTGCTTGTCCATCAGCACAATCCAGTTCTCCACCAGCTCTGTCTCTCCTGGTCACTCTGTGAAGAGGCCCTCTGGCAGGATGCTGCAGAGTTTGCACTGTTGATCCTCTGTCAGATGACTCAGGTCCAGCTTGCTTCCCTCCTCATGGCCAGTAAGTTCAGCTTGCTGTATTCCTCCTCCACAGCTGCTACAAGTTGACATAGGAGACCTTGTGGTGTTTCTTGCAGTGGTCTTGCATGTGAATCTCATACGTCACCTCTACCATTTTGCAAGCAGCTTGTTGTCTGAGCTGGGCAAAAACAGCAGGACCAAATCACCAGGTTGGACTGGTCATACCACACCTTCTACCAAGCCTGGACTTTCTGGAGGTTCTCCTGCACAATAGCAGTTCACTGGAGCTGCTCTACCAGTCAATCTGTGGGTGATGAGGAGTGGTTCTGATTTGCCTAATACCTAACAGATCGTAGACATGCCTAAGTGTTTTGCTCATAAAGTTGGGTCCCTGATCTGTAAAGACCGCTTGGAGAATCCCTGCCCTAGAAAAGAGTAATGTGGCAGTGGCAACATGTTTAGCTGTAACGATACTCAAAGGGAAGGTTTCAGGATATCTGGTGGCACAGTGGCCGGTTACCAAAATGAACCTTTTCCCTACTCGCTCCCTACTTTACTGATTCTCTGGAGTGTCTTCATGTAAGCCAAGTGCTCAGTCCCAGGAGTGGTGTGACCTAGCTCCAATACGTTTCCTAAACTTTTCAGGAAACACAAGCCACAAGCATCATCGGCAGCCCTATACCAAGCCTGCAGGACATCGATGCTTCTCGCTGCATCTGCAAGGTGACCAGTATTGTGGATAACCCCCACCATCCCTCCCACAAATTGTTTACCCTCTCCCATCTGGTAGACAAATCAGCAGTATCAGACAGTCTAGCAGGCCTGCTCCTAATAGCTTCTTCACCCCAGCAGCCCGGCTCCTGAACACCACGCTTCCCCCTCCCACACTCAACTGTCTTCTCTACACCTTGCTCTGCACTACATAACCTCACCTCTTCACTTTCTGTATGGTTGCTTTCAGAGTGGATGTTTATATTTACATCTACTTGAACACTGCCTACATACTACAAATTCCTACATTTGCACAACTGTTCACTCTGAAGGTACTCTCAGTACATCTGTTTTTCTTCTCTGTTTGTAGTCTATTGGATTATAATGCTACATTTTATATTGTAAGTCTGTGTACAATACTGTATTGTATACTCTCCCTTGTGTGTCTCCCATAGTATTCAGTATTTTATATTTCATTTTTTAGGTAAAGTACTTTAGTATATTCAGAATATATAAATAGGTTTATTACAATTCTTTCCCCTTTTTCACCCTCACTGTTGATTTGTCTGAGTGTGCTGCTGTTGCAGCTATGGTCCAGGAGGACAATATTTTGTCTCACTGTGTACTTTGTGTATATAGCTGGGATGACAAAGCTCTACTTGACTTTACCAGCAAAATCACATTTAACAATTATATCTGCAGCTGTCAAACCAGGGGGGTGCTTCATCTTAATCATTATTTTGCTGTGGACTAGAGACTGCTCCTCACTCAGACTCCAACAAAAACCTGTCTCTACTGACTCTTATCTGTACCTACTCTGTTATCCATAGACTGCCATAGTCTGTTCTGGAGTTATCTCCATAGACAGTCTCTTTTTCTCTGGGTTGACTAGAGGAGGATGGGTTCTCCTTTTCTGGCTTGGTTCCTTTCTAGGTTTCTTCCTCCAACTTAGAGTTTTTTTCCCCCTCACCTCTGTCACCCATGGCTTGCTCACTAGGGGCTCAGACCTGGATTCTGTAAAGCTGCTTTGTGACATTGGTTGGAAAAAGAGCTATATAAATAAAATGTTAGAGAACTGAATAGGGCTGAGATTAGAGGAAGGCTGTCAGAAACTGAATTTAAGAGGCATGAGAAAATTATACAAATCTCAAACTGATGTTGATCCAGTGTCCAGTTTTGATGCTCACATGCCCTTTGTATGCAGTGGCAGTGAACAGGGTTTATAATAGGCATTTTTACAAATATACAGCAATACAGTTCCATACTCAGCTGTGATGCCCTATGTGTTCTGACACCTTCCTATTATAGCCAGTATTAAATATTTAGCAATTTGTGCTACAGTACCTCTTCTGTGGGATCAGCCCAGACTGGCTAGCCTTTGTGAGCTTGGGACACCCAGTCACTGTCATGTAGCGCAGGGTAGATATACTCACGGGAGGCTGCTTGAAAGTAGAAACATTTTTAATGACAAAAGTCCAAAACAAAAGTTCAGAGGACCTTCACTCAGAGATCAACACAAAACATAAGCAGGAAAACACTTCTGCAGAATCCCCAGCACGGTTCGCTGCAGAACCTTCTAGCACACTGCTGTCAGACCTGTCTCAGAGATAGGGAGAGAGGTAAGCCATACGTCCATGGGTAGACAGCTCTCCTGAGGTTGGCATAGACACCCTTTCCGAGACCCCAGTCCTTGCTCCCACATCTCACTTTCAGCAACCAGTGATAAGAGTTGCAATATGGTTTCTTTCCTCAGCCAGCTCTCACACTATGACTTGGGTGACCACACAAAGATTTTAAGGCACGGCTGGCATTTTAACCACACACACACACACACACACACACACAATCACATGACTCAGACATGTAAGACTTAACTCTAGTTAATACAAGACAGGTAGACATGTCGTTAGGTGCCTAGCAACGCCAACCAGTAAATGAAACTCCATTACCCACACCTGGGTTGCCTAGACGCCTAACGACCAGATAAACAGCAACCTTGCATTAACCCTATAATGCCCAGAGCCATGTGCTTCGTTGTGGGCAGGGCCGAGACGGACGCCAGTTCACTGATTGTCTTTCCTTACTGCATACAGACATCAAATATGTCTTCACTACTGTTAAACTACATTTTTGTTTATACCAAACCCAAGATGTTTGATAGAAATTCAGATTGTAACTTGACAGACAACTATAGCTCAAATCGGTAAGCATTAAATAGTGTCCTGGGGTCATTTCCTGCTGTGTGCAGCTGTGTGATTTTGTTTCCAGGCAGATTGGCTTTGTCTTTGGTTTTCTCCCTCCTTCTTTTAGAAAATTACAGGCTAAATGACCTACTATTATGACCTACAGCTGTTATTTAATTATTTACATTTATAAAGCATTTTATCATGTGACATTTGCCAACATCGAGGTCTAAAAAAAATACAACCCACTTGATTATTGCTGTCCAGATGTGAGTGTAATCACTAAGAGACATGTAAACATTCTGTCCTGTGTTCTGTCCTGTTTGCACTTGTGTTCTGTTCTGTTCTGTTCTGCTCTTGTGTTGCACCATGGTCCTGGAGGAACGATGTTTCGTTTTTACTACGTACTGTGTGTATATGGTAGAAATGACAATAAAAACCTACTTGACTTGACATTCCCCTAATAATTAATCCAGTCTTAATAAGGATTATGTTGGAGTTTTACATTTGATTTTATTATGTTTATTACCACAAATGACCACAAAAGTCTTTTTACTGTATCACTGCTTGTTTTTTTTTTTTTACTTATTACTGTTTGTTGCACCCGTGTATGCTCAGTTAGTCTGCACAGTCATGTGTGCTGACTCAAGCATTACAGTGGGTGTGGGAGAGTTTTATACTTAAGCTCTGATAAGATTATGATTTTGTGTTGTTGCACAGTCATATTCTCATTCATGTACATATTTCTTTAGAATATACATTGTGAAATGTCTGGATATATCCATACACTCTTTCTAATTACAGAATTCAGGAGCCAGACATGAGCCATGCAAGGTCACCATGCCTAATGCCCAGCATTATCTAGAGGGGAATAATGCCCGCCAGCACTGGGCTGTACAGAAGTGGAACTGTGTTCTCTGGAGTGATGGGGGTTCAATACAATATAACACAATTCAACTCAATACAACTCAATACATGGGTTGAAGTGGCATTTGCAAGCCAGAGCTAAACATCCAACATATCCTCACAAATGCTCTTAAGCTGAATGCAATCAGATCCTCACAGCAATGGATGAACTAGAGCCCTACCCAGACAATTAGAGGCTGCTGCTGCAGAAAATTGGGAATAAAAACTCTATTAATCCCCTTAATTCTAAATGAAAAAATTAATAAAAGTGTGTCTACAAATTTTCAGCAGGCCCTGGGAATAAAAAATGGCCACCTAACTACCAATGACTAATGAAGCTTTTCTTTATTTATATTAATATGTTTAATGAACAGAAACATCAAGATTCACAAAAAGTACAACTGAAACATAGTCATTCATACAAATACAATATTGTCACAAAGGGCACAGGTAACAAGGCGCAGATGCAGGTTTCCATTTGACATTTAGGGGCCAAAACACAAAGCAAACAAAACCAACCAGAGACTAAACATAAACTCTTGGTCACTCTGAGGGTAGTGTGAGGGCGTACCGATGCAGGAGTACCACACTGAAGAACTTAAATACAAACAGGAGTCAAACTAGAACCAATAAGTAATCACAAACACTTAAACTAAAACTCTAAAAAGCTGTGAATACACAAAGCCAGCCTCCGTGAACGGATACAATTTCAAAATAAAAGTCAAACACATAACTGACAATGGCGACCTCTAGCGGCCACTTCCTGAGTGCAGGTGTGGGAGCCTACCTGGGGACAAGCGCAGCGACCAGAGGAGCACCAGGGAAGACATCCCTCTGTGCTGGCTTGAGAGTCGGAGTGCTCGATGCCGGCACAGGAGCCCACGTCTTCAGGGCTGGAGTTGGTGCTGTCTTCGGCACGCTCTGGACGAAGGTGGAAGCCTGCTTCCTGGGTGCAGGTGTGGAAGCCTGTCTGGGAACAAGCGCTGGGACAAAAAGAGCACCAGGGAAGACGTCCCTTGGCACCGGCTCGAGAGCCGGGGTGCTCTATGTGGGCAGGGGAGCCTGCGTCCACAGTGCAGGTTTGGGGGTTAGGCTAGCTTACACCAACGTAAATCAGTTAGTGCCTGCCAAAATAGGATTTTGTGGATGTGTGCTGCCCAGTAATACAATTGAAAATTAGGCAAAGAGAGACAGCCCGTTGCATCTCTATAAAACAGTCATTTGTATCTCTGTAAGACAGATCTATGTATCCTAGACGCCCTACCGTGCCATAAATAAAAAGAAATGGTTTGATGAATATTTTTTAAAAAACTTTTTGGCAAAATAGAGGGAGACATTGAAATAGTAACAAAAATTTGGGTAGGACATTCATTTTGGGTAGAAGCATACACACTTGGAGATAATCACTTTAACCAGAAAATCCACCAAATCTCCAAAAAACAAAAAGAATTATGGGCACAGGGTGTATTGGATTTGAAACATACAATAACAAGTCATCTGTATATAGTGAAAGTTTTAACATATCATCCCAGTAAAGGCAGAAGAAGAAATCAGATAGATTGATAAGGGCTCTATAGCTATAGCAAACAATAAAGGAGACAAGGGGCACCCCCGGCGGGTGCCACGAGATAGAATGAAGGAACCTGATTGAATACTATTAGTCATGACAGAAGCCAGCAGGGATGTGTAAAGAAGACATACCCATGAGATAAACACATTTCCCAGTCCAAATTTCCTTAGTACACTAAATAGTCCCATTCTACCCTTTCAAATGCTTTTTCCGCATGAACCGAGAACACTACTTCAGGGAGAAGTTTTAGAAGGGTTTGTACATTGTAGAACAACTGCTGCCCCTTAACAAATCCAGTTTGCTCATCCAAGACAATATCCGGAAGGATTTTTTCTAAATGAAGAGCCAAAGTTTTAGCAAGAATCTTACCGTCTACCTTTATTAAAGAAAGACATCTGTAAGAGCTACAAAGATCAGGATCCTTTTTTTTTTCTTTTAAAGTAAACTTATGGAGGCTTGTCTCAGAGTAGGTGGGAGAGAACCGTGATCTAGAGATTCATAATATACAGAGTGTAGTAATGGAGACAACCTGTCTTGAAACCTTCTAAAGAATTACACAGGGAATCCATAAGGGCCAGGTGCCTTATTATTTTGCCTACCATTAATGCTATTATTGATTTCCTGTATAGGCAGAGGCACGTCAAGTGGCACAACAGCATCTTGGTCTAATAAAGGAAAGGTCAGACCATCCAAGAAGGAGCGCATATCTGTTGAATGGGACAGGAGTTCCGATGTATACAAGGTAGAATAGAAGAAACAAAATACAGAGTTAATATCTCTTGGCTCTCTAAGTAAAGCACCATGAGTCTTTAATCTGAGGAATTATCTGAGGCCACCTGACAATGAAGGCTAGAAGGCAGCTTGATTTATCTCCATGCTCGTAATATATAGAACGAGAACGTAAGAGAAGGCGCTCTGCGTCCATAGTTGTAATTAGCTCAAATTCAGACTACAACTCAACCCGAGATTTTAGTAGGCTAGGAGAGTGAGAAGCAGCAAGCTGTTGATCTTAGACTAACTTTGGTAGAAAGTTCTTGCATTTTGTTTTTTCGAGATTTGCTTAAATGTGCTGAGTAGGAAATGATAAGACCCCGTAAGTACGCTTTAAGAGATTCCCACAACAATGAATAGGAGATTGGTTCCATCTAATTTTGATTAGTAACGATATAGTCATCGATAGCAGATATTATCAGTTTATTAAAGTTAATGTCCGACAGAAGCAAAGAATTAAACCTCCATGGAGTTGGATAATGTGGATGTGAAGAAAACTGAATATCTAAAGAAAGGGGGGCATGGTCAGAAATAACAATAGGGTGATAATGAACAGATGACACTTTGGAAATAAGTTTCACATCAATAAAAAATATTCGGTAGATATACGGTAGAAAGACAGATGCCTCTGGGAAAAAAGGAATACAGTAAACACATACTCTAATGCGGAACTAATAATTGTTCGCTGAAACCCTAACACGGAAACATAAACCCTGCACGAGGACATGGCAGATAAGGCACGGAAGTCTCAGCTTTTTTTCATGGCAATATATAAATTTTCATACATTTAAGTGCCAAATTATTAAGAAAAAATATAATTTACTAATTTTGTAACATAAATATTAACGTAAATTCAGCCACATTACCGTATAAAAACTAACAAACATTTTTTGGTACTGTGGAGAGAAACACAAAGAAAGCACATCTTGGGATGGTGAAATACCTGTACTCAGAGGCGGGAGGTTTGAAAGTAGCCAATCCGAAAATGCTATTTATTTCTCCTTGCTGCTGCTATTTGACGCAGCGGCAGTCCAAAATTTCCCCCATGGAATTTAAAATGAAATTCAAGTGTTTTGGGAGCATATTTGGGGGCATATTTAGGTTTTACACTACAAAAATAGGCATTTTTAGGCATTTATTTTACCACATCACAACAACGCAGTTTTTCACTATATGCGGGTGCTCTTGGAACGTAACCCCCGCGAAAAGTGTGAAGATGGTAAAATCTCCAAGGGTCTATGTGTAACCGGGTAATCTATGATTTATGTACATAAACTGTATCACTGTCTCTTGGTAACACTTGAAGAAATAGGTGCTTGTACCTCTAAGAGAGAATGAGAACAGGTGAGTGAGAGAGAGAGAAAGGGAGCGGTCCTCCGGTACAGATTACTCCGCCTCACTTTCGCAGGCAGATCTAGCACTCAGTCAGAGAGCCAATCACTCCTAGAGATGAGGGTGACATCATCACCAACTGAGAGCACGAAAAGAAGCCGTTTGTAAGGGCCATTTTGAGCTGCATTAGCTGGGCTGCAGATGGATTTCTGAGCTCGTGTAGGAGAGTAGTGTGAGAGTGTCCAAAGTTCCAGGTTTGTGTTTTCCTGTTAATCTACTGTGTAGAGTCTGTAAAAGAGTGATTTAATGAGAACCTGAAACTCTGTCTGTTTGTTTCAGAGAGCGGTGTGTCCGAGCAGCGTCCTGCTCCCGTCTCTAAAGTTTAGCTGAGTGCCTCTGCCGTATTATTATTATTATTATTATTATTAATAGTATTATTATTAATAGTATTATTATTTGTGTTACTAGTACCTTTAGTACTGCATAGAGGCTCAAGGAAGGTTAGCTTGAGTGTTTTGGTCTTTTATTTCATGTTTACACTGTACCCACCTCGGATGGTAGAGTTTTATTTCCCTCAGTGTGGAGATTTATCTGTGAGGGGAAAAAGGGAATGCGAGAGAAACTGTTTTATGTAACTCATTTTTATTTTCCAACAAAACTATCTATGTAAATAGATCTATGGAATAAACTGAACCCGGAAATTTGTAGTTGTGTTTCCCGAGTGTCATTTCCAGGGCCACAATCAATCTTGGTACCAGGAGTGGGGTCTATTCCAAGCATTTATAAGGATTTACAGTGTTGAGTAGGCAGTATAAAAGAAACAGAAAATAGTACAGTAGTGTTACAGAAGTAGGCTTTGTGAATCCTGTCTGACTGGAGGGACACTGGACGGGTGGCGTGAACACCAGGGACTGTGTGGGGAATGCCCAAGCGACGGAACCAGACGGTGTCAGGGACGTTTCCAGAAGAGTTGGCCTGGTGGAGCACTCATCCTTCACAAGAGTCTTCAGAGGACTGTTTATCCTTTTCAAAAGTGTTTTATAGAGTATTTCGCAATGTGTGGTTCAGACAATGAGCAGTCTGGGACTGATATGAGGGGCCAAATGAAAGAGTTGCAGGATAGACATGGGGAAGCCATGGCAACAATAGCTGCTCTAGCTAAACCGTCTTATGTTTATGTTCCCAGAGAAAGACATATTACTACGTTTAGTGGTAATTTTGAGACCGATCGGTGGATGACTTCTTGAATGAAGTTGAACATGTACTTCGTGCAAGAAATCAGTCTGATCATGATCAGTATGATTTTGTGTTGTCATGTCTTAGGGGGGCAGCTTTAGGAGAAGCACATATGCAAAGTAATGCTGATTTTGACAGTCCCAGTGACTTATTCACCTACCTTAGAGCAGCCTTTAGAGTCAAACGCAGTGCATCCCAGCTGTTGCATAGTTTCTATAGCCATAGACAGCAGGAGGGGGAGGGTATTCGAGAGTTTTCACATGCCTTGTCGCAAGCTCTTAATGCTGTATTGAGGTGTTCTGCAGAAGAAGTCACTAATGAAAGGATAATGCTAAGGGATCAGTTCATGGAGGGGATTAGAGATCCTGCTCTTAGGAGGGAACTTCATAAATATGTGCGAGGCAACCCGGAGTCATCCCTGATAGAGGTGCAGGAGGACGCTCAACTGTGATGTTTAGAAGGGCCTCCCAGAAGCGCAAGGACCACCACATCGAGGTGCAGTAGCAATCATGCACAGTGTTCGGTCTTACACGCGCAGGAAACAGGTTCTGTCACCTTAGAACATGTCCTTAAAATGATAGCTGATCAGGGCAAAACCATTAGTGAATTAACTAAGGCTGTGAAGGACCTTGTGGTACAGAAGGGAAGAATGAGTAGTGATGTCAGGCCTAAACAACAGCCCAGGTATATGGAAGATGGGCAGCCCATCTGCTTCAGATGCCAAGGTGTGGGGCATGTGGCAAGGAATTGTTCGCAGAGGCAAAATACAGGAGGTGCAGTTTCCCCCTGCAGATCAGGAAAATGGCCTCCTGCAGTTGTTGTGAATTGAATCCTACTTTGTCTTCCCAAAGTCAGTTTCTGCAGCAAGCTGTTGGGACATGTCCTGTTGTTGAGCTCAAAATTGGGGAAGTTAAGAGACCTTGCCTGCTAGATATGGGTAGCCAGGTGAGCACCATTACTGAACGATACTTTCGGAAGTATCTACATGGAGAGGATGAGGATATGCTTCCCACCTCTGGATGGATTAGATTAACAGACGCCAATGGACTAGACATACCCTATCTGGGTTATCTGGAGTTAGAGATAGTAGCCATGGGCTTGAAGCTGCCAAATTGTGGCTTTCTGGTGGTCAAGGATCCTATTGGTGATGAACAGTCGGTGCCTTGTATCATGGAAATTAACATTATTAGTCAGTGTAGGGAACTTGTTCATGCAGAGTTTAACACTACGCTGGGTGGAAAATTGGATTCTGATTGGAGATATGCTTTTCAGAAAATGCAGAATTGTAGTGTTGGCAGTAAGTCAGTGGTTCGTGTAGCTGGGAACTATCTGGAACACATACCAGCTGCATCCATAGCCAAAATCCAGGTCACTAAGGGTGCGTGTAACGGTCTGATGTTGCTTGAGCCCCTTAGCATGCCGTTACCAGGAGGTTTGATAGTGATTCCCACACTGATTGATCCCCACATTCGCACAATACAGTTCCAAGTCCTGAATCTCTCACAAGAAGATGTATGGCTCCCTCCAAGGACCCAATTAGGTGTTCTGTCAAAAGTGGCATGTATAGAGAATGGATCGCAAGTAAAATTTCAGCGGATCACGGCTAGCATTGAGCAAGTTACAGTTGTTGTTCCTGGTAATAACAGTGATTTATCATCTGTTTTAGACACACTTGACCTTGGTGGCAATGAGGAACAAAGATTTCAGTTGAAGGAGCTGTTGGCCAAGTATATTGACATATTTGCTGTTGAAAAAGAGGATCTGGGGTATACAGACAAGGTGAGGCATGAAATTCACCTAACGGATGATGATCCTGTTACCCAGCCTTAACGGCAAATACCGCCGACCCAGTATGATGAAGTTAAGGAGCCCATTTCTAAAGCAAAGGTATTATTTGGGAAAACAGTAGTGCCTATGCGTCACCAATTGTGTTGGTGACAAAGGCGGACGGCAGCCTACGGCTGTGTGTAGATTATAGGCGGTTGAATCAAAAGACCAAAAAGGACGCCTTTCCCTTGCCGCGAATCGACGAAAGCTTTAATGTTCTTCAGGGGGCAAGATACTTGTCTACCATTGATCTGGTGAGCGGTTACCATCAAGTGGTGGTAGAGGAGTGTGACCAGCATAAGACTTCCTTCTTCACTCCCTTCGGATTATATGAATATCTCCGATTACCATTTGGCATTTTGTAACCTTTCAAAGGCTCATGCAAGCCACCATGAACGATTTTGTCTTCCAAATTATGCTAGTATACCTCGACGATATACTAGTGTACTCTCAGATGTTCCAGGAGCACTTAGAGAGGCTTGACAGAGTGCTTAGTCATCTCAAAGAAACCAGTCTTAAGGTGAAGTTACAGAAGTGCCATTTTCTTCAGACTGAGGTAAAGTTCTTGGGACATCAAGTGTCTGCTCAAGCTATAGGTACCGATCCAGAAAAGGTTTCAGCTGTGATGCGGTGGCCAGTACCATTGGCGGTTAAGGGTTTGAGATCATTATTGGGCTTCTGTAGCTACTACAGACGGTTCATCCATGGTTTCTCAAAGATCGCTGGTCCACTGCATGACATGGCGAATTTGTACTCAAATGAAGTCCTGGCAAGGCTAACCAGTTGTTAACTCAAGCGTGGACCGAAGAATGCCAGTCAGCCTTTGACTCCCATCCTTGGCTTTGCTAATTTCACTCAGCCTTTCATACTAGAAACTGATGCGAGCAGCCATGGCCTCAGCGCGGTTTTGTATCAGCAGCAGGGTCGCACCAAACGAGTCATTGCGTATGTGAGTAGGCAACTGAGGAATTCTGAGAAAAACGATAGAAACTACAGTAGTATGAAACTGGTGCTCTTAGCTCTTAAATGGGCTGTAGCTGAAAAGTTTCGGGTCTACTTACTGGGTTCCAAGTTCACGGTCATTACTGACAACAACCCTCTCTGCTACTTAAAAACAGCTAAGCTTGGTGCAGTAGAGCAGAGGTGGGTTGCACAGCTGTCGGTGTTTGATTTTGACATCCAGTATAGGCCAGGGTGGAACAACGTAGTGGCTGACACTTTATCTAGGCAGCCGTTCGCAGGGGAGCCGGAGCCAGTTTTGGAAGATGCAGAGTTTGACAGTTGTGTAGCGATTTGTAGTCTGATCAATCGGGGCACAGCTCTTGGTTCAGAGCTAGTTACAGTGGCAGGGGAGAATGTAACCAGGCGATCTATGATTTGTGTACATAAACTGTATAACTATGTCTCTTGTGTGAGAGTGTCCAAAGTTCCAGGTTTGTGTTTTCCTGTTAATCTACTGTGTAGAGTCGGTAAAAGAGTGATTTAATGAGAACCTGAAACTCTGTCTGTTCATTTCAGAGAGCTGTGTGTCCGAGCAGCGTCCTGCTCACATCTCTAAAGTTTAGCTGAGTGGTCATCAAAAAATAAAACTGGAAGTGGTTTCACTGCACAACCACAGCGGCCTTCTCCGATTAGCATGCCCGCGCCTCGAAAACTTATTAGTCTCTTCCACCATAGCGACTGGATTTATTTAGGTTAGAATCCACACAAGACAACCACACTGACATGACCAACTATGCAACCTCTGTTGTCTGCTATATCAACTTCTGTATGGACACTGTCACAACCTACAAGAACATCCGCATTTTCCCCTATCACAAGTCATGGATGAACAGGGGAGTCCAACTGCTGCTGCAGTTACGTGATGTGGCTTTCTGCTCTGGTGACCGAGAGGCTTACTTAACTGCCAGATCCAACCTGAAGAGGGGCATCAAAGAGGCAAAACGCTCCTACAGGGACAACATAGAGGAGCACTTCAATGACTCCGACCTAAAACGCATGTGGTAGGGCATCAGGTCCATCACTGACTACAGAAACAGCAATATCTGCTCCACCAGCACAGCAAACCCATCCATAGGCCCATTTGAGGTCTTAGCACACATCAAAAAGAACATCCCTCCCACTCTGGACCAACACCAGTTTGCCTATAGGCCAAACAGGTCAGCTGAGGACATAATTTCCCTGGCCCTTCACACCACCCTGTCACATCTAGAACAGCAAGACAACTACGTGAGGATGCTGTTCATTGACTACAGCTCTGCCTTTAACACCATTCCCCCTATCAAGCTGACCACCAAACTGACTAAACCCACAACTGCGAAACTGGGTACTAGACTTCTCACTGAGAGACCACAGACGGTACGCATGGGCAGTCAGACCTCCACCCTTAATACTGGAGCACCCCAGGGTTGTGTTCTTAGTCCCCTCCTATACTCCCTCTTCACACATGACTGCAAGCCCACTCATTATTCAAATATAATTAAGTTTGCAGATGACACAACCATGATAGGCGAGATCTCAAACAACGATGAATCAGCCTACAGGGAAGAGGTTGAGAACCTGGAATGCTGGAGCAGAGACAACAACCTTGCCCTGAACTGCAAAAATAACAAGGAATCAATTGGGTGGTGGTGGTGGCCTAGTGGGTAGGATAATTGCCTCTGGATCAAGAGGTCATAGGTTTGAATCCTACCTTCAGCATACCACCACTGGGTTCCAGGGAGACTGTCTCCTGTAGTTAGGGAATGGAAGTCGCTTTGGATAAAACTGTCTGCTATATGCCGTAAATGAAATAAATGTAAATGTAATCCTGGACTTCAGGAGGAGGAAGAAACACAGACTTCTGGAGGAGGAAGAAACCTGTGTCCACCTGTTCGTCAGAGCATCAGATTTCTTGGGGTCCACATTAGCAAAGACCTGTCATGGACTGTCAGGCTGAAAAAGGACTTCAAAAGCTCCAAATCCTGTATGCCTGCACAACCCGTTTGAGAAACAGCTTCTATCCCGCTGCCATCACACTGCAGATTCAACATTATGCCAATAACCAGACGGGACTGAACTGTTCACCCACTCATCACCGCACCATAGTCCATACTCCACAGATCCAATAACAGATGTTTTAATTACCAGGTGCTCTTGTGCAATTAGATATCTATATATATTTATAGTCTGCAATATGATTTATTATTTCAATATTTAATTTAATTTCACTCAGAATACTACCTATATATAATATATATTTCTTTATAGTATGGTGCAACATTGCACTTGCCATATATTCCTGTGCAATTTATATCTTGTGTGCACATAACTTTAGTATTCCTATTCATTTTAGTGCAATGTCATTTATTAATATATATATTATATATGTGCGTATTTATGTATGTATATATGTGTAAG
>JBBJLS010001268.1:0-16661 GCA_037577275.1 Bryconaethiops microstoma
TGTGTGTGTGTGTGTGTGTGTGTGTGTGTGTGTGTGTGTGTGTGTGTGTGTGTGTGTGTGTGTGTGTGTGAGACAGCTCCCCACTCCTCCTGATGGGTTCATCCTCTTTAACTGGGCCTGCTTTGTTTACAGCCAATCTAAAGCTCATTTGTTCCTTCACTGACTGAACATCATTAAAACGTGTCATTCATAAATATCAATTTTGCTTTGTAAAAAAACTAAGTTAAAAAATGTACATACCTTACATCTAGTTACATGTAGTGATGCTCTTTCAGAAACATTCCAGAGTACTTTACCCAAACAACAGGGACCTTTCTGTGCCTTAAAGTGACATTTCTTTAAAACGTGGCTGGTTAGTGTAGTGGATAACATCACTGCGTTCCAAACCAGAGCGTGAGGTTCGATGCTCGTCCTGGACTACATACCAGACTAAACTAAGGAGTCGTGCCCAAAGCCTCTTTTAAGACTACATTTGCCTACATCTGTGTAAGGCCTGGTACGGAATCAGAGGTGGAGTCCCAGTCAGGCACTACCGGCCAGCCCTATCCAGAACTCAGAATTTCACACAGGCCCTTAAGGCAGAGATCAGGATCAGTGCTAGGCTGTAGTATATACAGACCTTCGGGACTGTCTACCTGTGCAAAGCAGACTCAGCCTAGTCTAGTTACCGAGCGTTTTATCTGTCCTTACTGTGTTTTCTGACCTGTGTTTCTGGATTCTGGATTTCTCTTCTTGCCCTGTGGATTTATTCATATTGGATTTACTGGATTTTGGACTGTTTCTTAACTTTGGATTCCGCTGTTGAACTCTGAGAACTGTGTCCCTTATTAAACTCCCTTTCCTTTTGTATTCTGCATTTTTTTTTTTTGTTGTTTTTCCACTCCCCCCCTCTTCAGAGGACAACTTTATTTTTAAATTGTGGTTTCATTTTACAAACATAGTCATTAAAGCTGCACCCCCTAACAGTGAACAAGAAAAGGAGAGTGAGAAGAAGAAGAAAAGAGAAAAAAATAATAAAATATATATAAATAAATAAATAAAATGAACATGAAAAAACAGAAACAAGACACAAAAACAAATGTTATAACACAAATCAAAATTATATAAGTTTCTAGTACCCTTTGGGGAAAAAAAAACCCCTCAGAATCCAAACCCTCAAACAAATTTTACACAACGAATCAAAACAACAAATTTCTAGTATTTTCTAGGCCCTTGTTTGTATGTCTAAGAATAAGCTGGTTTGTCACTGGAAGTGGAGAGTATTTAACGCTGCTGGGGGCGCAGGAGGACCACACCTCCGCGACACAGCCACACACCCAACACCAAGAGGGAATTCTGCATTTGGGTCCATATCTGTGCTCATTACAGTCTGTGATATGGAAAAACTGTAAGTTTGGGTAAAAGCATCAGACAAATGATGTAAATGTAATATAAAAAGTCATTTCAGACTAGGTTTTATAGACCGGTGTGTCTGAAAGCAGTTTTGTCAGCCCGGGGTGGAGTGTGGCATCTTATTAGCACCCCTCCCCCTCACTGGTGCATGTCGGTGTACACTTTTTCCAGGTGAATTTTACTGACAGATTATTATCACCACGCAATACATTTAACAGAAGTGCCCAGAAGTACTGGGACACTGGGAGTCAAGGCAAGATTCTAGACGTTCAGTCTTTAGCACATCTGTGTCTGTGAGACAAAGAGAAGATCTAAAAGTTCGGAAGGAATGTTTTCAACAGTGTAAAACCAACTTGGCAGACAAGTATATGAAACAATTCTATTATGCATCTTCACAGCTTTCGAATAATCAATAGGACACCAAATATCTGCAAATAAAAATGAAGACATTCTTAGCTATGTCCAGAATGATGATTAGGCTTGCAGATGCTTCTTAAATGACCGAGAAAACACTGAGAATGAACTCATTAATAAAATCATTATCCAAAATCCATCATACAAAAAACATCAAGGCAGGAAAAAATTAATGCAAATAGACAATTACTGTCCATTACTGATCATGTAATAACTTCTTGTTGAGTTCTTGGAAAGTCTAAAACCGTGTTTCAAATACTTTGTCATATTCAAACCCACACTTTATATTTTACTCCCAGCACAACACCAACTCTAACTAGGCAGTGGCATGTTTGTGTATTTATATGTGTTGCTGATGTTCCCAACACACATATAATACCTGCTCCCCGGTGGTCCTGTGGGGGTCCTGAACGAGGTAAAGGGGGCTAATAAAGATGGTTTGTGCACTTATATGGTCAGTGGAGGTGATAAACTGGATCATAATTGTAGATATAAGCTTGCGAACCCAGCAAATTGGCATGTCAGCATGTCTTGAATGTCTAGTAAAATTACACTGTGCTCTCACTCCCTCTCACTTTATTAGAAACACCTATTTTCAGTTTTGGATTACTGTTCTTCTTTAGTTTCTAAATTATTATTTTTAGAATTGAAAATAACGCCGCTTCTCAAAATACCAACGTTAAAACATTCATTAATATCCGGTGTATTGCACATGTATTTAGATTTTTTGAACAGTTGATCAGGAGGAGAGTATTTATCGTTTAGAAAGTCGCTTTTTGTGGTCTTAAAGACACTAAAGCTAAGGCAAGGTATCAAACATTCTGCTGTGAGCAGATTTTCTTTCTTCAAAAACTTTAGTTTGGCCATAAAAAAGTAAGCTTTATTTCAACTTTTTTTCTTTCTACCTGTCAGTTATGTTAGTACATATTAGTAAATCTAATTCAGGTATCATCGTCTGATTTAATGTTCATTTGTATGTGTAATATATACAAACCAATAAAAATATTGTTAAAAAAAAAAAAGAAATGTCTTTTTTTGTACTTCCACTTACCAGCCATTTAATGAGATGTATTGTTTGGGTGATGGACCGTTCTCCCACACAGCAGTGACGCTGATGTGGTGGTGGTGAAGAAGTGTGTGTATGGCACTGGAAAACAGCTCTGTGTCCAGAAACCGTCCTCTGATAAAGAGCTAGAGGATGGTGAACACCAACTATGCATCTGCTTTTGTGCCAAGTTTGGCTCCAACCGACATTCAACATGCTGCCCAACATGCTGGGCCACTCTAGAGCAGGTGTTTGCAAATTTGACAGAGGAGGTGTTTCAAATTGTGGCTGGATCTGGACTTAGGAGAGTGGATCCCTCAAACCGAAGTTGGTGACCAGTGGTCTACAGTTTCTGTACATCATTAATTAGCATTCATCACCATCCCACCGCTAGGTGGCCGTTCTACCGGCGGGATGGGCGTTTTAAATCGCATATTTCGATATGATTGTTTTATCTAAAGGATGTTTTCACGGCAGAAACCAATAGCAGAGGTTGTTACGATTCGAACGAGCCCGCCCGAGAGTTTCTCCGACCCTCCTACGGGAAGTTACAGTCCAAAATCTCCGGTGACCCAATGAGGCGCTCCGGGTTTGACGGACAATCGCGCGGACCACTTATCATCTAGCCAAAATTTGCATGTACAGCCGTGTAGCCAATCAAAAGAGCTTTCAACCGATGTGTCATTTGTGGGTGTGGCTTCTCCCTTCTCCCTAAGTCTGGGCCGAGTGTTTGGATGTATAAATCGATTTTTTCGGCTCAAAGAAAGGGAAAAACACTCAGAAGACCGCAACGAAGATATTTCAGAATATTTCGAGGACATTTGATGGCGATAATTGTCCAGCAAATAAGGATTTTCATGGGAAGTATGAGCTACGGTCCGAAGAGACACGCGAGTCCCAGCTGAATTTCTTCAAAAGTATGTGATTGGAAATTGACACTTCGCTGTAAAAGTGTGTATAAGCTGGCTGGTTGTGTTAAAAGTGCTTTCGAGTTGTTTTGGGGTTGTTTTATTGTGTTTTGAGCGAGATTTGTCGAATTTTCCTGACTGGTAATACTGGAATCACGGGTGGCTCCGTCTTTACTGGCGCGCTGTTTGATTGGGGCCGGTTTGAGTGGGACTGCTTGGTTTGAATGGGACCGGTTTGAATGGGACCGGTTTGAGTGGGACTGCTTGGTTTGAATGGGACCGGTTTCTGTAGAATGAACGGGAGAGAAGCGGTGTTGGAGCGGTTATTGATTTATAATTTTATAATAAAAATAAGGATTTCTGGAAACAAGATGGCGGCTTGGCTGGTACAAAAAGGATACTATGTGCACTGAATTATTATACACTCATTTTTTATTCTTTTGAGCTCGAATTTTGAATGTAAGTTCACAAGACTTGTGACTATTGATTTCCAGTGTTTAAAAAAAAATCCTTGAAGCTGGACAATAAGGATTGCTGATTTCTAAGAGTGCTCACACAAGTATTACATACTTCCGGATTTTGTCCTGTTTTGCTCTTTTTCAAATAAGTTGGCATATTTTCTTTTTCTGGCACATGAAAGTTCATAGTCTAAGCTTTGAAGTAAGTTTAAACGTAAATAATATTAACTTTGGATGAATGAATGGTGATGTTTTAAAATTGGTCATGAAATGTTCAAGATGGCTGCCAAAACTAGACCCAAGCCTTAACAGGTTTTCAATAGATGACCACTGAGAGAAAGTTGTGAAAACAATTTTAAATGTAAAGTGTCCATTCGGTCATATGTAAGCACGCAATAGCGTGAAATTCTTTGTCTGCATTTAACCCATTAAACCCATTCACCAAGTGAAGCAGCATGCAGCCAGGAACACAGCGCCCGGACGGTACCTTACTCAAGGGAACCTAAGTGGTGCCACCAGAAGTCTTGGGATTCGAACCCATGACTTTCTGATCACAGGGTGAACACCCTTACCACTAGGCCACCAGCTGCACCAAAAATAAACCAGTGCCAAGTGCTAAACCTCAGGTTAATATTATCTTCACAAGAACATCTTTACCATGAAATCTTCTCAGCTGCTCCATCTTTACTGCATATCACGATACAATAAAGTTGCCTTGCCTTGCCGAGTTGATTCGCGGTGAATGAAATCAGACTGCAGGCTATGAAAAGCTGACTTGTCTTATTTGTTTTGGTGGAGGATGATGGATATAAATATCAGTACACTAGGAGTTTCTCTGTTTGCCTTCAGACATACACTGTTCTGCCCCCACAGAGATTCCAATCCATAAATCACTCGTGACAACGGCTAATTAACGGCGCTCCTGCAGGGAGATGAATCTGTCCAGCTGAGAAAGCTCCTCAATAAAACAGTCTCTCACCATGATGTGCCAATATGCCCAGCTCCAACGCCACTTTCAAACAGTATTCAGACCAATGGCAAGAGGGGTAAACCTTCATTACTGTCTTTCTTTTTATTTTTTGTTTTTCATTGTTGTTTATTGCATAATTTGTCAATGAACTTGACGTGGCCCAGGAATTGACTTGGATTACTATGACCTGTTTCTATATATATATATAGATAGATAGATAGATAGATATTATCATCATCATACTGGTGAAATGTGCTGTGTTTGTCTGAGTTCATTATAATAGGAAATACCACAGCAGATGAATCAGACTCGATCAAACCATTCTGAGTGTTTTCATCTACATGATACAAACTCTCTGGCCACTTTATCAGAAACATCATGCTTGTATTTCCACTTGGCTTGTGTACAGAGACTGCAGCCCATCTGCACAATTTATGTTGACCCCCAGCCCTTCATCAGTGGTCTGTTTCTGACCACAGAGACAGTCTTGGCTGGATATTTCTGGGTGGTGGGCCAATCTCAGCCTAGCAGCGATGTCGACGTGTGTTAGGACTCCAGGAATACTGCTGTACCTGATACTAACCAGACCACTTCACTACCATGTGGGTTTTACCAGTGTGCTGAGAATGGATCACCACTGAAATTATTTTAATTATTTAATATTTAATATGATGTAATATCAAGTATTTGTTGTATTGCTGTGGCCATTAACTGGCCGATGATGAATAAGGTAGGGAGTGAAGGGACTGATTGTGCAGCATCTAATGGGCTACAGTACAACTATATGGTAGAATAAAGCAGGAGTTTGTAATAAAGTGAGCAGTGAATAGAAATACAAAGCAGTTGTTTCTAATAAAATGGGAAGTGAATACGCAAAGTTGGTCAGTTGGTGTGTTTACAGGAGGAAAACACTCAATTTTCCAGCTTTATTTTGTAAGAAAGGAAGGGGAGAGAGAGGGGAGAGAGAAAAAGAGAGAGCAAGAGAGATAAAGAGAAAGTGAGAGAGAGCAAGAGAGAAAGAGTGAGAAAGAGAGCAAGAGTGAAAAAGAGAGAGTGAGAAAGAGAGTGAGAAAGAGAGAGAGAGAGAAAAAGAAATGGAGAGAGAACAGAGTTAAATCCCACGTTGCACTTTTTTTTTTATCCATGTTTTTTTTATTTATAGTGTTTTCTGACTGGTTGACCGTCTCTGAGCCGAGACACCAAATCTCTGCGGCATTAAACTGATTCTGAAATGCTTTCCCATTTTTGAACAGTCATTTCAGACCACAGAACAAATAGTGCCTCAGTTATGCGTCTGCAGATTTGCATTCATGAACACAAATGGCCGGCCGCCTTTGTGGTGCTGGCGGCTGTTTCTGGGAGCGAGGTCTTTTTGAAAAACTGAAATTGAACGGAGATTTAGCAACATTACGTTACCGCCAAGGCCATCAGGCGAATGGCTTTTTAAACATTAAAGCCTTTGGTGTGGCTCCCATATGAATGTCTGTCAATTACTCAGAATGCAATATCATCGCAGTTAACTGAGCAGCGACCGTTTTTCCTCACTGGAGGTGAAACTATAGCCAAGTTTGTGGTGTGCATAATGGAAATGACTGCTTCATGGTCTTGAATCTGAAAACCTCCTTGCACGTTTTGACTCGCACTCCAGGAACGAGACAAGCTTTGGTAAACCAAGCAAGCGAGGTGTTTCCAATAAAATGGCCAAATCAATGGTGCTTGCATTAAAGGAACAGTTGCTGCCAAGCAATCTAAGTAGCAATGTTCATTATTGTTATGTATGATATATGAATTATAAATCACAAACACTGTCATCTGTTATGCATATATAAATTAAATGAAAAATGGGAATATATAAGTCGAGAAACATCCTGTCATGATTTGTGGTGTGTGTATAAAAAATACTTATCAGCACTGATCAAGCAGCGTGTCACTTCTCGTCCTCTCAGAGCTTCAAGCACCGCTTGTCTTGAACCGTTACTCAAAAGAAGAGGAAGACATGCGTCAAGACTCTTTTCAGTCTTGGCCCCCCAGTGGTAGAACAAAGTCTTGCAGTCCCAACTCTTGAAGGAGCACCTTGGTGACTAACCAGTCCTCTCTCTTATACATTTTTTCCTATATATTAAAACAAAGCTTTGGACCCTTTTACCCTCTTAACTGTTTCCTTAATTGTGAATTAACTTCTGAATTTTTCTTCGACGGGATTTAAGGTGTGTATCTAAGCTGGCAGTAATTTGGTTAAAAGCAGGTGTTGATTTAAGTTTAGCTTTACATGTATGAAGAACAGATGTGGACTACTTAGCACTGAAATACGTTGCTCTAGATAAGAGCGTCTGCTAAATGCCATGAACACAAACGTAAAAGTGGACTGATTTTGGATCAGGATAGCGAGAAGACCTAAGGGGCTTTGAAAAGGGGCTTATTTAGCGGAGCTTCAGAGAAGACCACTGAACCAGCTCGTATGCTGATAATGGATCCAAAAGATTTGTGGGAAAGATATCAACAAAGAGGGTTAGTCTTTTAGTGAGTGTGACGCTCATGTGTTCAAGTGTGCAATAGAAAGGCAGCTGTTCCTCAGGTGAGACATGATCTGCAAAAACAGTCCAACCACAACTGTTAAGAGAACAATATAGTAGATGTAGTGCAAAAAATCCCTCAAACCACCTGGGAGCTCAAATTCTACAAACCTGTCTACAGAGATCCTACACATATGGGAAACTGGAAAACACTCAGACAGAGAGGGACAGAGAGAGACCGAGACAGACAGAGAGAGATCCTGCACTGTACAAATAACATGTATTTGTTATCCAGGTTGTTTTTTTGATAGTTTTTTCTGACTGTTTGCAACTCTTTGAGCAGAGACACCAAATCACTGCGGTATTAAACAGATGCTGAAATGCTTCCCATTTTTCAAAAGCCATTTCAGACCACAAAACAATTGGGTCTCAGTTATGCATTTGCATTTGTACATTCATGAGTCATCCTTCACCGTGTTCTACACAAGTGGGCGAGTGCATGTGCAGCGTAAAGCGAGCAGGTCTGAGGGCTTCACCTTCACAGTTTGGTGGTCTGTTTGGACTGGTCACCTTTAACGTACATGTGGTTTCTTCCAAAACGATGACACCCCCAAGGCACAAGGAGTCACTGAAGGGTGTGAAAATGGTGTATTTTATATGTTTGAGCCCCCATTGTTACCAGATCTCGGCCCAGTGAGAATGAAACTGTTTTTCTACAGAATTATGTTTTCTTTGCTACCAGCAAGGTCACATCTTTATATTTCTCTCTCTCTCTCTTTCTCTCACTGCTTCTTACCCATTTCCATTGAGGTCATCTGTAAACCACTGATGTGTGACAGTCATATCTCTCACACGGTCACCAAATCAAACTCTCTTTCTCTCTTTCATAGTCCTTTGCTCTCTATGTCATTCTTTCATTTGTCCTGTTTCTTGTTGCTTTTATCTCTTACTCTTTCCATCTATCTCTCTTCCTCCCATTCTCTCTCTCTCTACCTCTGCATCTACGTATCTCTGCTTCTCCATTTCCCTCTCTCCATCAATCTCTCCCCCCCCCTCTCTCCATCTAACTCTCGTCCTCCTTTTCTCTTTCTCCCTCGTCTTTCTCTCCATCTCTCTTATTCTCCATTCCTTAATCTCTCTAAATCTCTTTCATTTGTCTTTCTTCCTCTCTCTCCATCTATCTCTCATTCTCCAACTCTTTCGCTGTCACTATCTGTCTTTCTCTCTCTCTCTCCATCTAATCTCTTCCTCTCTCTTGTTCTTTCTCCCTGACTTGCTCCCTCTCTCCATCTATCTTTCTTTCCTCCTCTCTCCATCTCTCACTCTCTTCTCACTCTTTCATTCTGATTAACTCTCTCTCTCTCTCCTCACTCTTTCATTCTGATTAATTGTCTCTCTCTCTCACTCTCTCTCTCTCTCTCTCTTTCATTAACTTTCTCTCTCTCTCTCTCTCTTCACTCTTTCATTCTGATTAACTCTCTCTGCTTTGTTTGTTAATTGCTAAATTTAATGGGGTTTCCAGTTCTTTTGCCAAAAAGCTACAGCTTCACCTCCAGCCTCACCTGGCTGGGAAGGCTCTGGTTGACATGTTGTCTTTGGTGTTTTTTTGTTTTTTTTTTGTTTGCTTTCTTAGTATGCAAAGAAGAAACGAAGATTTCTTTTCATGGTCCAGTGGTCTCACCAGATCAAGCGTGTTTGTCTTCTCTTATTAGTTGAAGTAGGCCGGGTGTCAGGGGATCATATACTCTATAAATAAAAATAAAGAGCCCAGTTCTTTGCACAGTGTCATAAAAGAACAATCTGGTTCTCCCCACCAAATAATTTGAATGGATGACTCTTAAGAAACCCATTTTTTATAAATGAAAAATGTGAAGAACCTTAAGAACCTCTATATTATGTAAAGTTTTAAGCAAGAAGCCTTAAATTGGTAAAGCCATTCTTCACTCAGAGAATTCTTGTTCACACATAGTTAAGTAGTGAAGCATAAACCCCTTTAGTTTTTTGTATCCTTTCAAGAAAGTGAACCAACTCCAGTATTATTTTTACTGTTGTTGCTCTTCTTCTGCTACTAAATAAATATTGCAGAAATTTTGTATATAGCCTTGTTTATTCACTTAACAAAGAGTTTTTGGACTGTATGAGTAATTCTATCAAAAAAACAACCTTAAAATAGGTTTCATACAATAGTTTAGAAACACAGTGTAAACTGTTCATGGAGAACTTCCACTGAAGTGTAGCCCAAACAGACAGTTGTGCTTTTACTTCAGCAACTTCCCATTTATTAGTTTCTATCTTTTTTATTTTAACGCAGACAATACAAAAAGAAACTATGCCCATCTCTAGAGTGTGAATTACCCCTCCATAATTAGGGGGTACTGCCTTCATAACACTGTTAAGAACCTCCCAACACTGCTATTTTGTCTCTTTTTGGGGGTCTGGGTCTTGATTGCGGAGTACAGTACCCCCCCGTCATTCGAACCATGCTCATCTGTTGTCAAGACAACATCTTGACCAATCAGAAAGCAGTGACCGGGTATTGTGCGGCCTGTTTTTGGCCCTGTCATCGAGCAGCTTGGCTTTGGGTCATTTTATCTGTAAAGGAAAAACATTTATTGGTGGTATGGCACGGTTTCCTCCCACAATCCAAAAACATGGACGTCACACAGGAGATGCTAAACTGAGCCAAAATATGGGAGTGTGTTTGTTCTGCTCTGTGATGGGTCAGAGACCCATCAAGTGTGTTCCTCCACCTTTTGGCTTATGAGCTCTGGAATAGGCTCCAGCAGCCTCTGCCCACCACCACAATCTAGGTTAGGATAAGTGGTTTAGATAATGCATGCATGGATAAAAATAGGCAAAATATGAAAATAATTAAACCCATAGAAGCCATAGTTATAATGTAAAGAAACTTCACATAATCTATAGGTTTGTATCAATTTAGAACAATATGAGGAAGTCAATCGGAATCAGGATAGAAATCATGGAGGAAATTGCTTGAGAACCATTAATTTGGAGTCGAAGTGTCAGACACCAAACAGTGGCTCAGTAAGCATGAAGCTTGAGTCTAAACAGTTTATGATGATTTAGTAACACAAAACTTTGACCATGTTTTGATCTAAAAAGATTTTCCGCTGGTTTCTATGACCACTGGCAGTGGCTTGTACCATCAAACCTGCTATAATAACCCACAGTGAATATCCTACACTAAAATTCCCTCATTTGCATGGTGATAGTAATTTTTGTTAACATGTTTTGCTCCTGTTATAAGTAATGCTAATTTTTTGGGGGGGTTGGGGGTGTACTCTGTAGACACAAAAAATAAAATCCCCCATCCCCTTCACAAAACCAGCTCCTGACCTGAGAACTGAGAACTCTCCTTTTTCTCCTGGATTTGATTCCAGTGCGTGAGCAAATTGATTCTACCTACACTCACCGCTTAGATTATCTCAGTAGGCTCTGTGTGTGTAGGAGTGTGTGAGGAAAATCCATATTTATCTTACACAATACACAGATGCTGGGTGTGTGGGAGGTGTGTGTCACACCAGCCCTCACCGCTATGTTTCCCTCCACTCTGAGATTAGGAGCACTCTGAATTCTGATTAAATGGGTCTGACAGGATAATCAGCTTTAATAACAGAGCAGACACTGTAATCTTACACTGCAATCAAACAGAGCAGCAGAAGAGGGACATTCAAAATTCTCTCCCTCTCTCCCTCTCTGTCTCTCTGTCTCTCTGTCTCTCTGTCTCTCTGTCTCTCTGTCTCTCTGTCTCTCTGTCTCTCTGTCTCTCCCCCTTTCTGAAAAGTTCATTAGTTATATACGATGGATAGATTTTGGTCTACACCAAAAGAAAAGCATCTAAAACACGCACGCACGCACGCGCGCCCGCGCACACACACACACACACACACACACACACATTAATTCACAAAAAAATATCTTTAAGGATTCTTAAGGAAATGAAAGTATTTTTTTTATGGAATTGCCCCTAACAATCCTTTTCTGGTCCTGTTATTTTATTATTTTTATTATTTTATTTATTCTGAGAAATTTGGTTTGAGATAGAAATTCGCTGCAGGAGTCATAGGACCTCTGCTGTTTATGGAGGTTAAGCAATCATAAACATGCACACACACACATATAGGTAAGCTGAAAAGTGGTAATTTTCAGTCAGACACCTGTGGGAAATGCAGACGCCAACAGAATGAGGCAGCACTGATGTGTTCCTGTCAGAATACAAGATAGAGATGTATATTACTACACACACACACACACACACACACACACACACACACACACACACACACACACAATGGTTGTAAGGTGTGAATTCAGCTGTCTGGTTAGAGACCGAGAGGAACACGGAGAGAGAGAGAATGAGACCGAAAGCGGCAGTGAGACAGTAAGAGAGAAATGAATAAAGAGAGAGACCGGATGAAAGAGAGAAAAACAGAAAGGAAGAAAGAGAGAAAAAGGAAGACAGACGGAGAGAAAGAGAGAGAAGGGAAGAGAGAGAGAGAGACAGAAAGAAGGTGACAGAGAAAGTGATATACAGTAGATAGACAGAGAGATTTATTCCTACAGGGGAAGAAAACCTATAAAAATTCTCAGATTCTGATAAATATCCTCTGATCAAAAATCTTCAGTCACACTAGATGAAGCCTCATGCCAAGACTGAACTTAACGTGAAAGTTTGCATGCGAACTCCTCACTGCCGATTTGTATTTCCTCTTCTAAATTGTTTCTGATAAACAGCCGGTGGGACTCAGGCTCGAGTCCTGCGGCGATATACAGAATAGCCCGATTGTTTAATAGTTTTTCTGTAACATTCGTGTTCATTTTAGGTGAGTGTTTCCTTTTAAGAGTGACGGGTCTATTTCGGGCATTGTTGTGTGCGGCGCCGAGTTGCAGGAGAGTTAATTATCGCAGTCGGTAAAGCCATATTTCCTCATTTCTCTCACTCGGGCCCTTAAAGCGGCGGCTTAGTTCAAATAGGATTCTCCTTATTAGCCCCAAACACCCCGCGACTCCTCCGTCACTATAATTTATAATTAAATGTAAGTGAGCATCAATTACCTAAAAATGTACAATGTGCATCAAAATATAACACAGCACATTCATTTCACAGCAAATTACAGGCAGTGCTGGAAAAAATAGAAAACAGCAAATAATTACTGACTGCTTTCCCGAGGATTAAACACTGGTGGGCCCGAGGCAGGAGGCAAGAGGCAGGAAGTCAAGAACTCTTTAAAAATGCAGAAAAGTACAACGGGGGGGGGGGGGGGAGGACGACTCTCGCTCTCTGTCTCTTCCAGCACACACAGTAATCATTCCCCAGCCAACACGTGGGACCTGCGGCGAGAGGGAAAAGGGGCGAAAATCCATTTAAAGGCTTTTTATCTGTTTCGAGTGAGGTCACCTGGGCCTGGACGGCCTCGAGCTGCGGAATAGCTTGAGGTGGGCGAGAGACAGAAAGAGGGAGACAGAGAGAGATTAATAGCACCAGGATTTCAAAATGGAAAAGTGTTCCACTTAGTTGCTCTTTGCTAAAGCCCCTTAATTACGACCAGCAACTGGCCGCAGGACAGAAAAATAGCTTTCCTCAGCAGAAAAAAGAGAACAAACGACCCACTGGTGCAACACCCAGCATCGCAAAGTGCACCCGCCGCTACACTCACATGAGCAAAGTGCACAGATACACAACGTTAAACGCTTTACAGTCCCATCGACACACACGCGCAAGCATAAACACTTACGTATACTCACACACCACACACGTTATATATTGTATATCGTTACATTACACTTTAAAAGCATCTGTTACATTTGTTTTAAGTATTTCTAATGTTTATTCCAATTGTAATTGTATTGGTATTGATAATTTTGTATAGTTTAGTCTTAAAAAATCCAAGGGTGGGCCCAAACGTCTGGCCTTTTCTACATTTCTTGTACGTACACACACACACACACACACACACACACACACACACACATATATATATTTAAGGCATCACTTCATCTATGCACACATTCTCATCCACAAATCTAATCCATAATGCTTTCCACACGAAAACCCAACAGTTATCTTCTCTCCTCTTTCAGTGTGGTTGTGTTTATTCCCACCTGCTTTTCTAGGGTTTGCCCAGGGTTTCTTTGTCCAACTAAGTATCGGATCTCTCCAGTAGTGTGTGTTATGTTCTTCAGAATGTCCCCAGTGAAGCTGACTTTTCCACCACCTCACTCCAGCCCGTTAAAAGAAATGAGGGATGATGAGAGTATGACTACCGAAGTATTAGGGTGGAAGAAAAGCAGATCTTAATAAAACAACAGTTAGTGTGGAGGAGAAAGACAAAACCCCAGCCTTCAACCAAGATCACAGTAAAGCCACTGCAAACTCATGCTTTTCCCCGAAAGCAAAGTACGGAGATCCTTAAGCCTGTCCATCAGAAACGCAGACGCCTCCACCAGTGTTTCTCAAATCACAGAGGATCAGAAGTCCAGCTTCCTTCGGGCACATGGCAGTGACAAAACCATGACACTGTAACAGTTCACATTCATTTTTTGTAATTTTTTTGCCTCTTTGTTTCTCATTTAAATATTCAAAGCATGAGCTGAGAGAGGTGATGAATAGATTCGCCTTGAGCTCGTCAAAAGAGCCCGAGATGGAGAGACTTCCATTGTGTGGTAAATGTCATCAGAACTCGGCAGCCTGTCACGGTGACTGACAGGGCTATGGAAATTCGCAGAACAGAGAAGAATAGTAAAACAAAGCCACGCTGCTCAAAGGCACGACCCTGAGCGGGACAGGGTGGCTGAGGACATCATAAAGTTGCTTATTCATGAGCTCCCAAATATGAACGGAGTTTCAAGGCGACTGACAATGAAGGCTATTTGGATGAACTATGCAACATGGTCAGTGTACTGTACCCTTATGATGTTATACAGTAAACTGACCATCTCTATCACATTGCTTTGCTGTATTGCATATTTGTTGTATTGCCTCTGTCATTTCTTGCACTTTGTTCAAGGTTACTTTGTCATCGGTAGCTGTGAAAATGTATATAGTGTGATGAGATGTTTCTCCATGGACCACAGTGCAACATATAGCAACATTCAACAGAGCGCAAGTTACAACAGAAACAATACAAACAACAAAATAGACACCACAACACTGTATAGTAATGTAATGTAACAGTATATTCATGGTTGTAGCGATCTGTATCTCGGTTGTTGTACAGGAGAGAAAAAGTGGGGGAACGAAACAAATGATTTTGAAAAGTGCTATAATGGTTCTGGCGCCCATAGTGTGGACAGGATGTAAAGCTTCCACAGTGACTTCTGTTGCACCGTAAGTGTGATACTGCACAGGAGGAAATTAAAGCTTATCAAATCGAGTAACGGGGCATAAGTGTGCCTGTAGTGGCAGTAAACAGAAGGTAACATTTAGGTATACGGCTACATTGCTGTACTGTCTATTTACTGGATTGTCTATGTCGTGACTTGCGCTTTGATTGTTGAATGCTGCTATATGTTGCACAGCGGTCCTTGGAGAAACGTCTCATCAAAAATGTGTTCACAGTTACTGATATATGAATAAAGGAATCTGATTAGTATATTTGGACGGTGCGGAAGAAGAGATCGTCAACATTGCTCTTTTTATAAAACTGAATATTTTGTTAGGGATGCTCTCCAGAAACTATTTCAAGCCAACTTCGCTCTGCAGAATTTGACAAGTTCAGAATCATGATAAGCAGCGGTGGGCGGCCGAGTGCTGTTTTGCACACAGGTTGCCAAGTGCAGTGTATTGGTATGCGAGTCGTTCCGTGGAGTCTTGGACCTTCTGACAGGAGAAACCATACAAGGCTTGGTGTGAGCAGACCTCAAAATGGAACGTGAAGAGCCCTCATGCTACATTTCTCTTGTATTCTATTACCACTGTGCCCTACCCCAAAGTCCACTTATCATAATTCATTTTGCATGGCCATTTTGTAACCACCTTATCCCTTAGAATTAAACAGACTTTTGGTACTGTGACTTTAAGACTGATGTAAATGTAAAATGACTTCTGTACCCCTCATTAAAAAAGTGAACAAAAACGCTACATTCAAAACTGGCAGTGAATGGTACATTTTTTCACAATACAGACCCTCAAAGGAGTACTTCAGTCAATAATGTTAATGTTGATAATGAGCCAATTTAAATGATATTGTGCTGCCTAGTGACTAACTTTAATTCCTTGACGTGTATGGTTCAATTGGCATGTATGGTTCAATTGGTGTGGGAGAACAGGATAGCTGTTAACAGACTCAACACATAACTACGGACAAGTGAATTCTTTTCTTTTATCAGCCAGTTATTGTGATTGTTACCTTGAGCTCATAAATGCCTCTTGTGTCTGCCTGTCTTGGCAACATGACTCATAATGGAATGTAAATAGTAACAAGCGCTATTCTCCTGAGTGGTTTCCTCTGTCATATTGTACTCCTGTCACACTTGGTGTTTTGGGGGATTTGCTGATTGGATCTTTCTCTTGTAAGTCATAGCGAGCCAGTTCGGATGACACCGGGTCCTTGTGCAAAGGGGTAGGGTTGTTTTTTCAACTTGACAACAGGGTTTTGGAAGTCTGGTGGGGTTGTTGATTTTGTCAACAGTGGTGAGGATTCTTTTTGTTGACAGGGTAAGGTTTGGAGAAAGGTTCACTCTTGTTTGGGTTTGGAAAGGTTCGGTTTGACCTTGGGGTGGAATTTGGTCTTGGTGATGAGGAAAGGTTTGGTTTGATATTGGGGTGGAGTTTGGTCTTGGTGATGGGGAAAGGTTTGGTTTGATATTGGGGTGGAGTTTGGTCTTGGTGATGGGGAAAGGTTCGGTTTGATATTGGGGTGGGGTTTGGTCTTGGTGATGGGGAAAGGTTCGGTTTGATATTGGGGTGGGGTTTGGTCTTGGTGATGGGGAAAGGTTCGG
>JBBJLS010001332.1:0-16655 GCA_037577275.1 Bryconaethiops microstoma
ACACATATATACATATATATATATATACACATATATACATATATATATATATACACATATATACATATATATATATATACACATATATACATATATATATATACACATATATACATATATATATATACACATATATACATATATACATATACACATATATACATATATACATATATACATATATATATACATATATACACATATATCTCCAATATTCATTTTGGCGTACCTGGTTTGGCTATATATAAAAAAACACACAAAGAAATGCCAGAAAATTGGTCTGAAATTCTGTACCGAAAGTGTAACAAGTCCGTAGCTGTCTGTGCTGGAGAGAGATAATTAGAAAGAAAAGCCCTTGGAACCACGTCAGACAGATCCACTAACCTCCAGTCTCCGCATTAACGAACAGACTCTCCCTCACTCAGACTGACCAGCAGATTTACCCCTCAGTTCTGTCTTGAGGAGGAGAATGGAAGCGTTTTCTTAAAATCTCCTGACCAGACATCAGCTGTTTTAAGAATCTCAGGTTTGAGAGGTAACGGGGCAGAAGGACAGGCAGCTCGATCAGGCAGGATCTGAGCACTGAAAGCTTTACTTTCCCTCATTTTGTCTTTTAATTACCAAGACCGGCAGCCTATTTGGGGGAACTACCGACCAAACTTGGCACACGGCTCACCAATGAGAGCTCCTGAACTCAGAAGAAAACAAAGATCTACAGCTCCAGACAGACAGCTTCAGGTGGAGCTCGATTCGAGCAGGTCTCTGCAAAGCCTTTGAGAGCTAAACCACAGTCTAACAGTGAGAAGTTCATGAGGGCAGCAGGTGAACGTACAGCAGCGACAGCTTTCTTACCTCATCAGCACTTTCTGGGTCTTCATCTCCTCCGTGGTGGCAGCAGGTTGCTGGGAGCAGCAGAGGGCAGCAGCACACCCACAGACTACAGTCCACACTAAAGCCTCCAGCTCATCCCACCTCAGCTCATCCCCCTGCAGCACTCAGACACTGCACAGAGCCCAACACACCCAACATGAACTAGCTCCCTCTAGACACAGCACCTAGTAGTCCAGCTTTACAGATTGAGCTCTGTACCCCTAATGAGCACACAGGCTGGAAAAACAAAAGAATCCTTCCCTGGGCTGACCTGGATAGTTGAATTCCAGTAAATAGTTTAAAAGCCAGTGTGCCTCATTTTCTTAGTATTTTTTCAGTTACAATCCGCTCAGGATGATCTTCAACCTCTTTCGCCTCCAGAACTGAGCTTTGTTACTGTCTTAAAGGCTAATATGTAAATGATCTGTTCTGGTTGGTTGCTTGTATTGTGCCTCATACAAGAGTTCAAGTCCATATGAAGTTTCACCTGCACTCTCCACTCATTTATCTGATCTCGGCCTTAGGCCTCAGGACGGGTTCAATGTGTCAGGCTGAGTATTTTGGCATCAAAAAGTGATTCTTAAATCACTACTCTGTAAAACAGATCAGTTTAACCTAATAAAGCATGCAGTAAGCAATTTAACGGGTTTCGTTTAAAAAAAAATTAGAACAAAACAATAAACAGCTAAATACATTGGTTAAATTAGCACGCCCAGATCTGGGGTAAACCAATGACAATGGGGTTATGAAGTATTTGCACTTAATTTCATTTAGTTGGCCATGCAATTACACAGATACAGACGACAAACAGCTGTGCCATTCCAGCACTCAATTCCTCGATGTCTCAGGCTGAATAGGTGGATCTTGAACATGTTTTTGTGACAAAAAGCATGATTTAAAGCAATCGGATTTGCTTAGTTTGCACATATGGACTGTATGTACTGAAGAGTGAACGGTACTTTAATAATCTTTAAACAAAAAAAAACCTAAAAAAAATCCAGATGTTGCACATAGTAAAGACACAAAACTCAACTGAGCAATACAAAGACCTTTATTAAAACTAAAAAGGTCAAAGGACAACCTTATTTCTTGAAATATAAAAAAAAAAAAAAGGATACGGTCTTTCAGTAAAACAAATAGTTCAATCTGTAACTGGCACTCAATAAGGAAAACTGACCTGTATGGTACATTTGTAAACAATACAAAAATAGATACAGTATAAGAACATATGAAACTTGAAGCAAAGTGCTCTAACAATTTAACTGTACGTTTAATTTAACTTGAACAAATCCAGTCACACCTGACATCAATTATTTTTGGTTTCCTCCATTCTCCTTCATGAGCAGTACAATCAGCTTCTCAATTCGGTCAATCTGAGAGGCGAAGGAGAGAAAAATGGGCTTAGACATTTGATTTTTTATTTTTTTATTTTTTAAAAAGACAAAATAGTTTTCACCTTTTGTTTAAGGGCATCACAGCAGCATGAAGACACTGAAGCTGCGAATACAAATTAATGGCCAAGTTTTAAACCAAACTCAAACTTTTTCAGAACAAATGTAGACTACATACAATAGCTGAAAACTGACCGCCAAAACCACTGATAAACATGCAATGTAGGTATTGATTAAATGTCAACAGTTAAACCTCAATCATGTTAGTTTGTTCTTGAACAATACAGTCCGGAGTTAATTGCAGTTACAGCCAATACCTACCACTACTGATGGCCTTTGAACCTGTATTGGCCTGTAGCTCCTCATTCTCCACACTGGTCATCACAGTGCCCGTTTTTTCTGAAATCAGACATAATAAATGTTAGAGAACCCTTCCGCCCTATATGATGACAAGGCTCCTTGCTAAATAACAGCTTTGGGCTACAGACAAAAAAAAATATCCAGGTGGGACAGCAACTGTGCAATTAAGCCATGTAATATGCATTTCTATGGCAGACAACTGAGAGGATGTTTTTCCAAGTATTACCAAAGCAGTCACAGACCTTGATGACCCAAAAACTCACTTTTACTCACTTTAACAGGACACTGGGGATGGTCAGCCAATTCAGACCAAATTAAATGTTATTCACTCACTGCATTAAGCTACACAAGCACATGAGAGCTTTCTGGATCAACTCAGAGAAATTACATCAAAAACCTTACATTTTCCTCATGCACACAAGTGTTTCAGGTTCATTCTGAGAAGCAGCCATGTAGACAAACCGTATATACAGCAGTATCTTAACATGGTAGCAAGTTAATATATAGTATAAAAAGCATGTACATCCCTTTACTGATTTTGGCATCGAAAAGGGACCGCAAAAATATAATAAATTCTTAATCATTAATCTGTAAAACAGATCAGCTTAACCTAATAAAGCATGCATTTAACTGGTTTAGTTAAAAAAGAAAAAAAGGTTTTTAGAACACCACCATACAAAGCTAAATACACTGGTTAAATTAGCATGCCCAGATCTGGGGTAACCAATGACAATTTCATTAGTTGGCCATGCAATTACACATACGGATTCCAAACAGGTGTGCCATTCCAGCACTCAATTCCTCAGAAAGCAAGCTTTAATCAAAAGTGCAGATGTGTATTCACACTCATGTATGAAGAGTAAATGAGACGTTTATAACATTCAGCACATGGAAAACCCACGCTTTGTGTTTTGCTTTTTATTTGCTACTATTCATATAACAGCCTGTGTTAAGAAACTAGAGTTAATCATTTTCAACTGATGACTATTTTACATTACTTTGAAACTTAAAACCTGTCCTGTTTCACCTTGACTAATAGATATATACCCATATCTTGACTTCCAGGTTTTAGCTTCTCAGTGTCTGAAGAAGCATGTCCTGCTGCTATGGATGCGCTGCCAGCCTGAGCGCCCTCATTACTGCAGACCTGTTTCTTCACGGACAGTTCTTCTGCTGTAGCCTTTTCTGGAAGCTTACGCAGAGCTTCGTAGACACAGGAATTAATGCTGTTCCCTCCTTGATCCAAAAGGTGGATAAACTTCAGCAAGTTAAAAGTGCCATCAAAACCCTGCACAGTGGTCAGTACCTGGGCTTTCACTTGAACCACAAAGAGTTCTACAACCTCAGGAGGCCACACAGTAGGGAAATGCTCTTTACCTACAAACAAAACCATAAAGAAATAATCACTCTGGTTAACACTGACAATTATAAACTCTAAATATCTGCTGTCACTTCTATAGAACACCAACATCTGGTCCCACAGAAAGCCTTCACATAAAATTTGAGTGAACCACCAACATATCATTAGTGTTTTTACCTGAAAGAGCACATCTGGCAATCCGAAATGGATGCTTCAGAAGCTCTTTAGGGATCGGCAGAATGCAGGAGATGGGAATCTTCTCACAGTTTCCATAATCTGCATAAATAATGTTTGCGTGTGTGTTTGTTGTATCCAGTACCACCGCCCTATACCACTTCTTGTCACCTGAAAGAGGAAAGATTTAGAACGTTTAAAAGTTGCAACTGTAACGATTATTAGCTAGCTAATAAACTCAAAACACTTTTGAAAGACCCATGAAGGCACCTACCACTCTTAAAACACACAATCCAAGATCCACTGTTAAAACACACAATCCAACACAGAAGCTGCTCAAAAATTCAATACTTCCCTCTACATTGGAATGCTTTCTATAATTCCTACATCCACACTGTGGTTGAAGAGCAAAAGCACACACCAGAAGTGTATAATTATTTTAGGACAGACATGGAATTATTGACTAAGACTGGAATTCCACTACTTCATTTACCAAACAGTTTCTTTACTGGGAGTCATCTGTTCTTTAAGAGTCACCTGGAGTTTCAGGGGGAAAACTTTTCACTTTAAATTCCTGACTGTTTTTAAGAAAAGAAAACCGTCTCCCCTAAGCAATGCTCTTACAATTTGCAGACACCTTCTAATATGAGGCTCTTATAGCGCATAGCACAACATTACTGTTTGGACTTTGTGTCTTGGTACTGCCAGTCTGACAACAGTTAAGGCAGTGGCCGGTGTTTGTGAGTGACCTGAGAACTGTGCACAGCAGGCAGCTCCAGGCAAAGGAACACTCTTGCTGCTCTCAGTCTGTCTGCTGCAGTACTTTGCCACATCTGTCATGACTGTCTGCAACACTTCAGTGTTCACTGCAGAAGGGAAGGCAAACAAACTCAAGATTAGTATACAAAGCAACTGTAACCACAATGAAGACCATAGTCTTGCCTAATATATTAAACCAAGATCAGACCCACACTGTCCAGCCAACAAAATCATTAATACCAATCCAAACATGATATTGACGGCAGTAAAAAACAAAAACAACTTCTCACCCGCTCTAGGATTCATCACGTAGAAAAGACTTGGGCTGGTCAATGCTGCTACCTGTGGTTGAAAAGTCTTTCCGAGAGGCAATTCCACAGTCTTCCAGTCCAAAGGAAAGGAGGCAACTGAGTTGGACGAAACAATTGCATCAATTCAAAGCAAAAATACAAATGACGACACATAACTGAAAAATAAATCAACTTAGATTTTCACAACTTCAAGACTCTTAGTGGCAGACAAAGTCTACTGAAAACTGAAGCCGTCAAAGAGACACAAAAAAACTAATGTCCTTCAGGACAGAAATTTGGGAATTGAGTTGGAGTACTTGACTGTGCTGAGGCAGCTCCTTGTCCAGTGACAGCTGGTTGCTCTGCATTTGATGGGTTCTCAGAAGGCACAGGCATCTGTGCAGGGCACGCATCTCTCAAACCATTTGAACCATTTTGTTGTGGGTTGTTCTCCTGTCCCAAAGGTTTTGCAAGCTGTTCAGAAACAAGCACAGCAGCAATGTTTTGGCTGTTGTACCTCAACTCCACCCCATAGCCCCTCTCAGTGATGGACAACACTCGCCCTTTGAGCTGGTTTCCAACACACAAAGCTTGAAATCTCTTCACTGCAGCCTCTTGCCACTGACCTCCCACATGGTCAACTCCTATAGACATATTTTTGACAAACAAGTGAGGCAGAAAACAGGACATTCAGATTAACTTGTGTAATATATTAATGATCATTTTAACAACAAAGCATCTTTCAGGCAGATTTGAGGCCTATACAGCAGAATGGACATTTCGTATTTATTACATTTGGCAGTGCTCTTATCCAGAGCAACATACATCTGCGCTTTGTAGTCCACAAGAAAACTAGTAAGCCTAAGATTGTACCAAAGATGAAGTTAGCACTCCACTAGGGCCCATCAGATCTCACACAGAAGACTTTTTTGTAGAAGTGTGTGTTAGTTAAGCTGATATGAACATGTAGATGAAACAGAACACATGATGTTATGTGAGGCTTCAACCCAAAATAACAGCATACACAGAGATTTCAAGGACATACCTGCAAGATGACAGCGTATAGCCTGGAAAGGAAGTTTGAGTAGATTGGGGTTGATGGCTCTAAGATGGATCAACTCTACTTCACAAGAGTTCCCATAATCCACAAAGTAGACTCTAGCCTTTCCATCGGCCTCCACACTCTGCACCATGCCCCTATACCAACGGCCATCGTCTACACACAGCAGAGAAGCTGAAGTTAATCGTTCAAGCAAAATAAAGGTTAAGCCAATCAAACAAACAGATATAGGAGGTAGCAAAGCCACAGGAGCTATGACTGACCACTGAAGAGAGCACAGCAGGGTTCTCCAACAGCAGGGTTGAAAGGAGTCCTCTCAGTCTCACAGTGCTTTATAAGAGCCAAGGACAACTCTCCTAAAGTCTGAACAGCTGTCAACCACATTATAAATGAGAATATCCATGATTGACACCTAGGTCATGCACTGGTTTTGACCGAGTGAACACAACCATTTTGACAGAATGAACGCAACCATACCTTCTGAACTATACTCGTAGCAGTAAAATTCACCAGGATTTTGTAGTCCACTGATTACTAGCACCACCTCCTGGCCATCAACAGGAAGCTCAGCACAAATCCACTCCAACTTGTCCACTTCTCAGGCATTAAGAAACATGAACATTTAATATCAAAAAGCAACATTTTAGGAATTGTGCCATTCGAAAATGTCAGACATTTAGACATACCAGGATTTTCAGCGACATCTTTAGCAGCTTCTTGTTTTGTCCCCATATCTCCCAGAGCAGCGTAGCCTGCAGCCACCAGCATCTCAGCTACATTAGTCTGAGGATCACTGGACTCATCAACCATGGAGACCAGTGCCATTCCATCTCGCTCTCCAAGAATCTCTACTTGGATGAAACGGTTACAAACCAACCGTTTAAGCATCAGTGTCACCTCCTCTGACCATGTGTCTGAGGAAGGCTTAATGCCTGTAACAAAAACAAATTGATAAGTGTAGTTATGACTGAAAGAATTGGCACCTTTGGCACTTTCCAGAAAATGCACTACTTGTCCCAGACAACTGTTACAAGTGGTATTCATTCTTGTTTGCATTGAAACAATACAAAAAGGTAAGAGTCAAATCTGATATTCCACACAAGAACTCCAAAAAAGGACTGGACAAAATGACTGATGCCCCAACTTAATATATGGTACACTGAAATCAATCGCTAAGATTCTTACATCTCCCGGTTGAAATCCTCTCAGATTTGAAGAGTGCCTTCTCCCAACTGCTGTTCTGGGATCTCTTCACAGGTGTCCTATATGGAATTTAGATTCTTTGAAATCAGAAATCCTCTCTATATTCTGGTTCTCTTGGGGATGTAATTGCCTCACATGACTTTTCTTACCACTTTTACACTAATGATGCACAACTCATCCTCTCTTTCCCTTCCAACGACGACCAGGCCTCAACCCGTGTCTGACTGTCTGACCGACATATCTTGGATGAGGGCTCACCACCTCAAGCTGAACCCCAACAAGACTGAGCTTCTCTTCATCAAAGTGAGTCCTTCACCAAGCCGCGATCTTGTTTCTGCTGGGAACCCAGTCATTGTCCCTTCTAAGAAGGTAAGAAATCTTGGTGCTACACTAGATGATCTGTCTTTCTCGCCACAGGTTGACCAGCTCTCCAGAACATGCAGATACCTTCTCTACATCATCAGAAGAATCCGACCCTTTCTCACCACGAAAGCTACAGATTCTCGTCCAGTCTCTGGTCATCTCCAAACTGGACTACTGCAACTCTCTTCTGGCTGGACTTCCACTGAAGGTAACCAAACCACTTCAGCTGATTCAGAATGCTGCTGCAAGGTTAGTCTTCAACGTTCCCAAGTTCACTCACACCACACCTTTATTAAGGAACCTTCACTGGCTTCCAGTGGCTGCTCACATTAAGTTCAAGGCCTTAACACTTACGTTCAAGGCCAAGAACAGACTTGCACCCCCTTACGTAACAGCATAAATCAAACAACGTATCACTTCTCGTCCTCTCAGGGCTTCAAGTACGGCTCGTCTTGAGCCTCCGCTGCTCAAAAGACACGCGTCGAGACTCTTCTCAGTCTTGGCTCCCCAGTGGTGGAACGAACTCATTAGATCCATGGAGTCCCATGCTGTCTTCAAGCGTCGCCTGAAGACCCACCTCTTTAAAGAGCACCTTGGAGAATAACCATATTTCATTTTGCTTTCTCTTACTTAAAAAAAAAAAAAAAAAAAACCTCTGACAGGTATTGTTTAGGTGTCGTTTGTTGGGTGTCTAGGTTTACTGAGCATGCAGTAATTTGGTTGAACAATGGATGAGGACTTAAGTTAAGCTTTACAGGTTTAAGAAACAGATGTAGACTCTAAGCACTGTTGTACGTCGCTCTGGATAAGAGCGTCAGCTAAATGCCATAAATGTAAATGAAAATCTCCAGCTCTGCCTTAGGATGCTTTAAAGGATGCTTTGCGTCATTGTCCCATGACCACTGGGAGACTCAGCTTTCTGAAATTGGGCCCTACACTGCACTACAAATTCCTTTGGCAGATCTATTAATCCATTCAAAACAGTCAAGATATCCAGTGCCAGAAGCAAGACAAAGCAACCCCAAAACATCTGTGAACCTCCAACATGTTTGACAGTAGGTACCATTTTGTTTCTGCAAACATTACAATGACATGCTTTACCAATAAGCTTTATTATGGTCTCATCTGACATTCTCCCACAAAGATTGTAGGTTGGTTCTGGCAGTCTGGGTTTTTCATGTCTCTGTACCAGCAGTGGGGTGTCCGTGGGTCTACTACCACAGCATCCTGTTTCTTTTAGATGGCAACAGTCAGTGTGAGCTGACACCATTGTATGCTGTGTCTGATTGTGGATCTTTATCCATCCGAACAATCTCTTGTTGCAATCTTCCATCAATCTATTTCCTGTCTACATCCAGGGAGGTTAGCTACAGTGCCATGGGCTGTGAACTTCTTAAAGCTGTTGCACACAGTGGATGCAAGAACATTACGGAGATTAACTTGACTGTCGATGCTATTACACAATTTTGGTTTCTTAAATTCTCAGACAACTCCTGCTTTTCTCTTCATCATTCTCAACTGGTACACACAAACAGTCAACTTTTCTCCACTTGAACTGGTTGCAAGCATGATTTCTATTTTGCTAGCACCTGTTATTTTCCTCATGTGGGTTTAAACACAACTTTAAAAAAAGCACTGCAATTTTGAAAAGGCACTAACAGATTTGTCCATTTTCCAGAGTTCTGTGTAGAATATCAAATTTGACTCCCGCCCCCCCCCATTTTTGTGTTGTTCCAATGCAAACAAAAAATTTAAACCATTTGTAATTGCAACAATTTTCTGGGAGGAGTGCCAGAGTTTTTGGCATGGCAGTACCTAAGATACAACATAAACAAGACTTCAAGTAGTTGCATTCTGAAATTATTTTTGAAATAAGGTGAGCTGAATGAGCACATACACATTTTTGTGAAAGAAAAATTTGAGATGGTAACTATACCGTGCAAGAAAAAGGTGAAAAGCTTTTTTTTTTTTTTTTAAAGTTAAATATAGTTGTTAGATACTCTCCAATGCTTGTCAACAACAGTCACCAAGCTGGCAACAGTGCTGCTGTACCTCTTTCAATTTATTTTTATGTTCCCTCAATTACACTTTGTCCTTTGTAGCTGCTGTGTGACTTTTGGCAGTATCTAACAAATGTCAAACACTAGTCCACATTTGCTGCTCTGTGCTGCATGTAGGATGGGCTTCACAAGCTAATTCTTTCTTCCTTGTCTTGCTCTACAGTTGATATCTTTGCGAAAGTTCTAAGGTAAAAATTTCCTACTAACACTTAGTGGTTTCAAGTGGCAAGCTACACACAGCAAACAGGAGAAAATCGTTTACAGATGTTTTAATCTGAGGAGCATCTCTGCTGCTACTCCTTTAGCTGGGTGTCGGAGTGCAAAACCTCAACAAAGAACTTACATATACAAAACTCTGCTTTACCTGCTAGGGTACAGGGGATTGCTTGAGCAGGTAAAGTTAAAAGTTCCAAGCTGATGGGTCGCAAATGATTCAGCTGCACTTCTTCTGAATTTCCAAAGTCTATGTAGCCCACACAAACCCGATCTTCTGATGAGTATTCCAGAACTTTGGCTCTATACCACTGCTTGTCTTCTGTAACACAAACAGGTAAAGATATATATGATGTAAATAATTACAAATGTATATAATCACAGAATACTTAGTACCACATTAACACTCAAAAGGATGTATAGTGCTCGAAAAATGACACTGAGTGAAATGTGTGTACCAGGGATGGGAATTGAGAACTCGTTCCAAAGAGTTTGATCCTTCAGAATTTTATGTTTTCGAAGTTATCGCAAATATACTATAACATCAGGGTCCTTGAGCAAGAAAAAACAGTTGCTCCAGGGGGACTGTCCCTGTAACTAATGATTGCAAGTCGCACTGGATAAGAGCTTCAGCCAAATGCCCTCTCTACCCTTTACATTAGCACCATGCAGACAGGTTTGGCAGACATTTTTGGGTAAGATAACCTAAATGAAAATGAATATTCTCATTTTAATGATAAACTTCAGCTTTTTATTTGATTTATTATTACTACTTTATTTTATTACCATTTTATCAGTTCTTTTTGCAAAACCCCCTTAAAAACATCTGTTGAGAGTTAATACCAGGCACATGCTACTCAATGACATTATGGTAGTTTGGCCATGTCTCACCTGAGAAAAGAGAACAGCAGACAGTTCCAGGAGCAGGCCTGAAGTTCACACTGATTGGATGTTCACACTGATTACAATGTTCTCTCAGACTCAACTGTAACTGTTGGATAGCACCTGCATAAATAAGTTTTCAAACATCATAATGAAAACTACAATACCACAATGGCATGTAGCACTTCTAGAACAGATTAACTCTGATGGTGGCAAGAGTACAACTAGAAATCAATGCTAAAAATCACACCAGTGCTCTCAAAGTTGAAAGCTTCTCCGTCATACTGTATCTCTTAAGGACTACAAGGGTTCCCAAAAGCACCTAGCAAGAAAGTTGGAAAATAAACATCTCACTGGCATTTTCTAGCCTTTGGCAGATGATTTCTGAAGGGGACTGAAGGTGGGTGACTACGGCTGTGAAGGTGTCTCCCACTCCATGGGTTAGTGGCTCTGATGGCTGAGCCTCAATGTTCTCAAACTTCCCAAAAGACATATGCTTGAAGTTCTCAAACGATGCAGTCAGTAATGATTCTTCAAGAAACAGAGTAGAAGTTTTAAAAAAGGTCCTTAATACTTCAACTTACAATGAAACAACAAAAACTCAAGGAATACAGGTCAGTAACTCACTGATATCTGTTTGCACTTTAGTAGAGATGTCCTCTTTCATTGCATAGCCTCGGTCAATTAAGATAGTACTCAGGTTCTTACCTATGGAATAAAAGCAAAATAAACCTATCCACATGGTCCTATATACACGCATAACATGACTACTTCAAATAATGCCCTACCAAGTCCTGACAGAGGGGAATCCACAGCAAGCAGCGTGCCATTGTTCAGGGTGTCCATCACAATGAAAGTTAGGTTCTTCACTGCAACCAGTTGTCTCATATCAAGAGAGCATTCGCCTGTCCAGACGCTCGTCACTGACTTGACCCCAGCAACACAGCACTGTAAGGCCTGCGAAGTTCAGTTAACAGCGTAAACAATCTGGCAACAGATCCATGACCATTACATCATACTATTCCAACATATAAAGCAAAAAATAACATACACATGGTGGTGCAAGATCAATGTTTTCTGCCAAGGAACAAATCCTGTCAAACATGACCTCTTCGTCATTTCCAAAGTCAATGTAAAGTATTTTTGCAGTTTGCCGATCCAAATCAACAGACTCCACTTGACCTCGATACCAACTCTGAAGTGAGACAAAGGAATTAACTTACAGGTTTTAAAAGCATTGGGGGGGAGGAAAGAAAACCTGCTACTAAAGCTTCATTAATTACTCTAACGGACTCAACGGCATGAGTAACCTGATCGAGAGAATATCTGACAGCGCAGAGTTCCTCAACTTCAGGTATGTACTTAATAGCATGTGAGTTGCCATAGGTCTTCTGCAGCTCCAACGAGATAGCCCTCAGGGTCTCTGCCATCTCCACAGACTGGATGTGGATGAAGAACTTTCCAGGATTTCTCAGCTCCACCACAACTCCCTTTAAAATGTACAGAAACAATTTGCTATAATGAAAACAAATTTTAAAAAGCAGCAGTTCTAACTTAAACATACCTGCAGTACATCTCCTTTAGAGATGACACTCTTTCGCAAATCACTCGGGAATACTCTCTTTGGCTTAACCATATCGTTGTTCATCTGAGAGGAAAAATGTTTAAGAGCACTCCATGCAAAAGGTTGCAATAGTTGAGATTCATATGCAAGTAAAGGTTTACAAGAGCAAAATTTAAATACCTCCAAGACACTAGGTCCACTTCTGCAAGGTGAAGTCAGGCATTCTTTGGATTTATCACTGATTAAAAGTCAAACAAAATAAATATTAAATATCAAACATTAAAGGAAAAAAATGGTTTGTCACATCCTATCCCACTTGAATATCAAAACCTTGCAATATACATACCTTGCACTGTTTTCAGGGGTACATGGTTTGCATAAGTGCCGATGGGCCTTCCAGTCCTCGGACTGACAAGCTACAGAGCAGTAGCATGTCTTTCTACAGCGTGTACATGTAAGATTACCTATGATGTCAAACATTTCAGTTTAGACACTGAAAAATGGGGGCATGTTAAAAATGAGTAATGCTGGGCAATGATTAAAATGTTTAAACGTGATTAATCGAGTGGTTTTCTGCGATTAATCGCATTATGCGCAAAATTAAATTCAAAAGTAGTGTATTGCGCAGTTATTTTTCAAGTCTGCTATATGGACAAAAGTGCAATAACATGGTTTGTAAACACTAAACAAATAAGAAGCTTTTTAATAGCAGTGTTCACTTTAAACACAGTTACACAGCTGCAGTTCAAATATTTCTTATAAATCTCAACTTAAACATTAATGTAATCAAATCAAATATACAACCAAAGCTATTTATCACTGCAGGGCATTCATGTTTCATCTAGTTTGTTATAGAAAAAGAAGTTACCCTCAGAGTCCAGAGCATTATAGCAGCTGCAAAGAGCGACCGATTCCATATTAAAGTCTTAGTATCTGAATGCAGTGTCATTAAAGCCCCTGTTGGTGTAGGCGTCCCATTACTTTTGTCCATATAAAGTAAGACCACGCTCTGCACGCCGCGCTCTACACGTCTGCTGGTTTGCATGGGAGTCAGGCATCCCACTACTTTTGTCCATATTATACAGACAAAAGTAACGGGCCGCCTGACTCCCGCGAAAACCAGACGACACGTAAAGCAACGAACTTTCAAAATAAAAGGATTAAAACACAACTTGCATTAACGTGCGATAAAATAATTGTCGGCTGTAACCAAATGCCTTAAGGCGGTAACGTGCCCAGCCCTAAAATTGACTCAATCTTGGAACTGAATCAAACTGCACCCACAATCATGCCTATACTGCACTACTTTCATTACTCATACAACTCATATACACACTGAACTGTTATGCCTTGAACAACTTACGCTACAACTGACAATGTAAATGCTCCTTCATTGATCATATACTGCACACCCTGCCCTGCTATTATTCTTTGCAGTTTATTGCTGTGTACCTCCATTCTGCATTTTTGCACACCCAACGTCTCCACTGCTAGAATACAGTACCTGTCAATTTTATTAATTCAAATATCAACTGCACTAAACATTGTCTTGCTGTTTTGTTGCTAGTGTTTTCCTTGCACACTCTTGCTTTCTGTGTGTTTTAGCATATCTATCATTGTCAACATTTTCACCAAGTTCCTGGAAGAACATGTTTTTTCTTTTGTACTGTGTATATGGCTGAAATGACATTAGACTTACTTGACTTGGTAAACCATATTAAATGCATTCATTCAAATAATGTCCCCACCTTGCTGACCGCAGTAGTTACATAGCTTCACCATCACCGGGGCAGCCAAGGGTCCAGCCCTCTGTGAAAGGTTACAAAAATGACTAGATTCATAGAAATATATTATTACTAGATTATATAAATCATTAATTTTATTGATCCGCTCTGGACAGGAGAGGAATGAAAGTCAGTAGGACTAAGACAGAACATCAGTGCATAAATGAGTGGGAGGACAGTGAAATGGTGAGAATGCAATGAGTGGAACTGGCGAAAGTACTTCAAATACTTGGTGTCAAAAGTCCAGAGTAACAGGAAGAGTGTGCAGGCAGGGTGGAATGGGTGGAGAGGAGCAGCAGGAGCAATTTGTGAGGTGGAATGGGTGGAGAAGAGTGTCAGAAGTGATCTGTGTGGTGGAATGGGTGGAGAAGAGTGGCAGGAGTGATCTGTGTGGTGGAATGGGTGGAGAAGAGTGGCAAGAGTGATCTGTGTGGTGGAATGGGCGGAGAAGAATGGCAGGAGTGATGTGTGGTGGAATAGGTGGAGTGGCAGGAGTGATGTGTGACAGGCAGATACCAGCAAGAGTGAAAGGGCAGGTATAGAAGACAGTAGTGAGACCAACTATGTTTTCTGGTTTGGAGACAGTGGCACTGATGAAGACAGGAAGTAGAGCTGGAGGTGGCAGAGTTGAATATGTTCAAGATTTGCTTTAGGAGTGACGAGGATGGACAGGATCAGGAATATGTTTATTTGACGGACAGATCAAGTTGGACCTTTTAGAGGAAAAGTCAGAGAGGTGAGATTGCACCAATCTGGACACGTGCTGAGGAGAGACAGAGTGTGTTGGGAGAAGGATGCTGAGGATGGAGCTGCGGGGAAGAGGATAAGAGGAAAAGAGGAAGGCCTGGTAGCTTTACGGATGTGGTGAGGGAGGATATGCAAGCAGTTGGCGTGAGAGAGGAAGATGAAGAGCATAGAAGGAAATGGAGACAGTTGATCCGCTGGTCACCCCTAATCAGGAGCAGCCGAAAGTAGAAGAATGATCAACACATTTCCCCATTATGAAAATAATCTGAAATATAACTTCATATGCAAAAGAACTAATAAACATTATACATACAGTATTGTCCTTCACTGCCATCGCCTCATTTTCCTTTTTGTTCAGTTCAGCTTTGAAGACAAGTGACCAAAATGTTAATAAGCATGGTGGACCACAGTGAGAGCATATATTTTACTCTCTTCTACAGCATACCATGCAAACTGTTGTTTGTCCGAGGCAATTCTTGGGCTAAACCAGGTCCAAATTCATTTAAGACCGGGTTTAAATTTCTTATTAAACCAGGTCCAGTGGCGGGTCTTCGCAGAGGAAGATTTGGCCTAACCAGTGATGGAGAAAAGGCACGGTTCATTATGTCCAGCTTCGCTGTTCTCTGAAAGGCACGTAAAATATCAAATACTATTAGATTTTCTTTGCTTTTTCGTACGGAAAGCTATTCAAAATGCATAATACAACATTTAAAAAAAAGTATTTAGAAGCTTTTATTTAGAACCTTTTAAAATTATATTTAGAAACTTTCCAGAATTACATTTAGAAGCTTTTTTATAGAATTATATATAGTTTTCACGCTAGTGCAACAGGCGTTAGTTAAAGCTAAGCTAAGCTACAGCACATGCGTTTTTACTCACGAAACTACTCCTTTCAAACACATTATTTACTAAAATATGGGAAAGCACATTAGCACTAACTTAAATGTGCCTTAAAGTGGTGTTAAACATCGAAAAATGACGAGCTACATGTCGAAAGAAATATGTCTAGCTAAGCTAGCTAGTTAATTAATGGCAAAGTATTAGCCCAAACAGAGACATGCCGAGAACCTGAAAAAGTGTCATTATTTTCAGCTTATGGAGCTTCTGTCGAGTTTACCACAAACAAAATTTCACTTAAACACACCTTATGTCTGTTGAAATGACCTTACACACGTGTCGAGGATGAAAACACGTGGTGATAGCCCAAGTTCGACTCCTCTGTAGACCTGAGCTGTAGAAGACACTGGAAGAAGACGCTGCAGATTTATCAAGAAACCATAGCCTATAATGCTGCTCAGATGATATCAGAAACTCCTGTTTCTCCTTGTAGATTTTCCTTATATCTTACAGACGAGAAGTGACAAACTCGGCAACTATATACTCTATATGGACAAAAGTATTGGAACACACCTGTTTTTCAGGGTTTGGGCTAGGCCCCTTACTTCCAGTGAAGGACAATCTTAATGCTTCAGCAGACCAATACATTTTGGACAACGTCATGCTTCCAATTTTGTGGACACAGTTTGGGGAAGAACCTTTTCTATTCCAGCATGACTGTGTCCCAGTGCACAAAGC
>JBBJLS010001351.1:0-16655 GCA_037577275.1 Bryconaethiops microstoma
CTTTGTGTTTTGTTCTGTGTTTGTGTGGCTGGTTCTTGTTTTTCAGGTGCAGCCTTTGGAGCGATTACACAGTGGCACTGTATTTTCAATACACTCTATTTTCTCTACCCCTTTATGATTTGGCTTAATTTTAAATCAAATGAATGAATAAATAAATAAAATGCTACGATAACAAGAGGGGCATATACTGTCCAGCCCCACTTGGCAAAGCAAAGGTGTCTGGCGCATCAAGGCACCCAGCTTCACATTCAGCTTGCTAAGATGCCGGAAATGAAAAAAAAAAAAAACGAAAACAAACAAAAACAAAACATCTGCTTTCCTGCAACATCTGCTTTTCCTGTTTTGAGGAGGGCTGAACCAGCCATCATACTTATATTACCATTTTCTAAAGCCATGTTTATAAAGCCTGATTTTGCTGAAGTGTTGTCATTTCTTACCCTGTTTTGCAAGAGAGACACAAATAAGGTAGTGACAGAAATTATGTCATTTTATGTAAACATTTTATTATGGATATGTACAACAACAGGTATTCAAATTATTCCCCTTTCCCTTATTACTGTTTAGTTTCCAAAAATACTTCATGGAGCTATTACGGCCATTATTTTCACCAGAATGAATGAAAAAAGAGAGGAACAATTCATACTAAACAGTATCAGTTATGATCAGTTTTAATTAATTATTCTGTACTTATTGTGTTCTTGGTCAGCTTACGAATCGCTGCTCCATTTTCTACCACTCCTGGACTGTTTTGTCCCAAACCAACTGTCCACGTGGTTCCTTGGCTCCTTCTGGTAGCAGAGCCAGATAGACAGGAGTTTCAGCCCCTTCTTCTGGACTTTTTGTGGCATTCGGACCAGCCATGTCTGTTCTGACCCAGCCTGGGCAGCAGGCATTGAGGAGAATTCCATCACCAGGCCTTGTCTCATTTAGAACACGGGCCTGGATCCTTGAAAGCACCGTCACACCGATCTGAAAGAAGCAGAACAACTTAGCCACTCTTGGACCTGTTCTTTTGAAAGACAATCACTACTTCTTGTCATGAGACAAAAATTTACTTCTTATGCCTTTAGTTACAAAATGTTTACAGATAAGCAAAACACGGTAAAGTTCAACATTATGACTTACATGAAAAAAGACAAATTAGTAAGAAATATGTCTTCTGCTTTCAATGATTAGGGATAACAACAGTGTCTTTCCATATACTACATTTTATTATTTTAGAAAGTGGCAGCCTTTAATCTTACAAAGAAATAGACATATAGAAATATACAAATAATGTGATAAAATAAATAAATAAATGAAACTGAAAGAAACTAATTATGTTACTATTAATATTACAACTACGGAGTGTAAGAGTTATAGTGATCCTAGAGATAGGCAGTAGGATCTGCAAAGTAATCTCAGTGCACTACAATTCTTTAGCTGGTCAGTATGACATGCCAGATCTTGATATTTAAGGGGTCAAAGGTCATGAAGTGTATCACACAGTGAAGTGTTCTGTACCTTGGTGGTGCCATATGCAGTGTTTGGCCAGCCCTGAGCCTCGTGGTCTCCATTCTGTGCAGCAGCCACAAACTCCCCCATCAGCAGACACAACTCCTCTTCTGAAATCTCTGTGCTTCTGAATCTGACAAAAACAAAAACAACACAGCCGTCACATTCGGCCTTAAAGAGCACTTTGCTGAAAATCAAATTTACACCATGTTACCTCAAATGCAGTGGATTGGCCAAGACATGCTTTGTGTAAGTATTGCTCTTAGCTTCTAGTCTAATATGAATAAGTCACAAAAAACATTCTGAGTGACAGTAATCTCAAAGCTCAGAAGTGAAATAAAGAAGTGAACGTGAAACAGATCTTGTATGTTGGAGAAGGGGGTGGCGGTGGTAATGTGTAAATTCCATTTTTGCAGTGAACTGTTCCTTCAGCCACACCAAGTGCTTTGTGAGCGTGAATTTTTCAAGTCATACTTTGCCTGTAGTTCAGGGCTGCATTTGTCAAGTGACCGCTTGCTGACGAAGCTGGACACATTAACCACCCGGGCATTGGGCCTCAGCAGGGGAAAGAGAGCATGGCACACCCACAGGGTCCCCCAGAAGTTGGTGCGCATGGTGACCTCAGCCTGCTCACCGAATGGCTCCGTTGCATCCACTGAAGAAAAAGGAGGAGTGTGTGTCATTTCTTGTGTGTCAGTTCACTACAAATTAGGCTGCACCTTGAGGCCAGATATTGTTTTTATTCTTTATTAAATTTGAGTTAAACAAACAAACAAACAAAATCATTTAAATAATATGATGTTAATTAGCACTGATTAATTTCTCACTACAAAAAACATTGACTTCAGTTCATGCAAAACTCTGCTGCTCGTGTCACCTTTACTAAGAAGTCTGAACACATCTCACCCATTTTCTACAAACTTCACTAGCTACCCATATCTTGCCGTATTCAGTTTAAGATACATCGCATTACCTTTAAAGCTTTTTGTGGTTCTGCGCCCCATTAAGTCACTGAATTACTCATATACTCCTACCTGGTCTTTACATTCATCTGGTAACAGCATCCAATAGTAGTAGTATTAGTAGTAGTAGTAGCAGTAATAGTAGTATTAGTAGCAGCACTAGTAGTTGTAGTAATAGTAATAGTAATATTAGTAGCAGTAGTAGTAGTAGTAATAGTAGTGGTAGTAGTAGCAACAGTAATAGCAATAGCAATTTACATTTACGGTATTTAGCAGCTCTTATTCAGAGCGACGTTTATTAGTGCTCATGTAGTCAAGTTATCTGTTCTTCAACCTGAAAAAGCTATACTTAAATCAACATCATATCAACATATTTAACCAAGTTACTGTCAGCAAAGTTACACACCTTAACAACTCCTTTCAAAGAAAAGTCAGAGTTAGCAGCAGTAATAGTAGTAGTAGCATTAGTAGCAGAAGTAATAGTAGTAATAGTAATAGTAGCAGTAGTATTAGTAATAGTAATAGCAGTAGTAATAGTAGTAGTAGTAGTAGTAATAGTAATAGCAGTAGTAATAGTAGTTGTTGTAGTAATAGTAATAGTAGTAGTAGCAGTAGTAGTAGTAGTAATAGTAATAGCAGTAGTAATAGTAGTAGTAGTTGTTGTTGTAGTAATAGTAATAGTATTAGTAGCAGTAGTAATAGTAATAGCAGTAATTATAGTAGTAGTAGTGGTAATAGTAGTAGCAACAGAAAACCGACCTTTGAATGCTATTCCTGCGTTGTTAACCAGCACATCCAGGCCTCCGTAGTTCTTCTCCAAAAACTTTTTAAGCTCCAGGCAGCTGCCCTGGTCGCAGATGTCGAGTCGGTGGAAAAGGATGTTTTTGAAACCCTCTGATTTCAGCAGCTCCAGCGCCTCCAGGCCCAGCTTCTCGTTTCGGGCCGTGAGGAGGACCTCCCCGCGGAACCCTGCCTTGCAGAGTCCTCTCACGATGGCCAGACCTATGCCTTTGTTCGCTCCAGTCACCACAGCGATGGATTTCGACATACTTGAAGTTCCTGAGCAGAAGTAACACCAACAGCAAATAATCTCAAACTAAAGCAGCAGCAGCAGAAACGCTCCAGACGCCCGTTTATCTACACACGTCCGTGTAATTTGACCCCGGGTAGAGACCGAGCGCACCGTGCTGATAATGGACCGGTGCTGCTGATCTGAGATCAGTCCTGGTGTCCACTCTGCTCACCGCTCCACCCCCTCTGAAGGAGAGCTGCTCAAAAGAGGCATTTGAGATCAACCATCCAACACAATGATCATGGATGGAGACTGTACTTTTATTGATCACGTCTAAGCTGTAACAAAGTCAGCGTTTTGGTACCTCAAAAACATTTTTAAAGTTAGAGACTTTATGTCCAAACAAGATTTAGAGAAACTTATCCACGCCTTCATTTCCTGCAGGGTTGACTATTGCAATGCTCTCCTCACTTGGATTCACAAAATGTCAATTAGACAGCTCCAGCTCATTCAAAATGCTGCAGTCAGAGTTCTCACCAAAACCAAGACGAGAGCACACTCCAGTTCTCAGGTGCTTGTTCTGACTCCCATTTTGGTACAGAATTGATATCGAATCATTACTCATTGTGTACTCAGTGGTTTGGGCCCTAGATACCTCTCTGATGTTTCATGTATTTATTCTTGGTAGGTCTGTTAGATCTGCATTAGCAGGTCAGCTAGTGGTGGCAAGAGCTGGAACTGTGATGGATCATGGTGAAATGATGTTTAGTCACTGCTGCTCGCTGCAGGAACAAACTGAACATCACTATCAGATCTGCATCAGCTGAAGCTTTAAAAAGCTGCTAAACACTGCACTATTCTCCTCTGCCTTATTTTAAATATTTGCACTACTACTGCACTTTCAATTTTCTTTTGTGTATTCTATTATCTCTCCCATTATCTCATTCTATTTTATTTTGTATTATTTTAATGTAAAGCACACTGAACAACCTTTTTGTGTATGATAAAATGCTATATAAATTTTGAAGCTGAACTTGAACAATCTAAGATTGTTCAATCTACTAACATGTTCTGTTTTTATATTAATTCATAGACAAAAAAGTCTATATACTGTTTAGGGCAACTGGTGGCCTGATTTTAGGGAGTTGTCCCTGTGTGGGTCCTGCAAATCCCGACTGCTAGTGGCTCCACTGAGGTACACTTGAGCAAGGTACTGTCCACACACACTGCTTCACAGGGGCTGCATCAATGGCTGCCCACTGCTTTATTTGGTGAATGGGTTTAATGCAGAGAAAGAATTTCACACTGTTCACACTATGTGCTGTGGTGTTCACACATGACTTATAAGGGCCACTTTACTTTACTTAAGATTGGCCTGAAAACCTTCCTGAACTTATTGAATTCTGTGATATATCCCTGACACCTCTTTTTATTGTGAAATACCATAATAAAAAATATATAAATGTGTTCAGTTTAATGTGAGATTATATAAAACAAATTAAATGTTTTAATTAAATGTATGCAATTTAAACCAACTAATTAAAATTTATTTAAGACAGTGCAAAGCCTACATTATCATCTCTTGTTTGGCTTAGAGGTTTTTTCTCTAAGTTCACTGTTAATCTACATGTAAAATCTCAGCGACTGATTAAAAAGGCAGACAACAGGTCACTGAAAGTTTAAAAGAGAGCTTCATGTTGTGGTGTATGGTGTGTTTTCACCTTCCCTTAGGGGAAAAAAAGGTAACAGAACATCCACTTTATTTTTATTTAGTACCAGGAACAAATTATACTAACTCATAGTTAAATACCTTTTGAACTAACTGAAATGAGTTTTAATCAGTTTTGGTTCAAGCAATAATCAAGTATTGTTTTAAACCATGATCTTTCCCCATGATGTACCAAATTGGATTGTAATTAGGTGGCAGACTTTAATGAGTTTGTTAGAGCTTGTTACACCCAAGGTGAATTTCAGCATTCCTCATTATGGTTAATTATTTTAAACTTGTGTCTATAATCCTCCAAAAAGGTAGCAGTAATGCACAAATTTTATGGGTGAAATATTACTATGAGCAATGTGCAATTTTTCTTGTTACATTATTACTGTATTGTCAATATCTGCTACTACCAAACAGCTGAGGACACTCCAATGTGTACCTGTAAATATATCCACAGTGTTCATACATTTATAAATATTTACACTATGTACACACACACGCACACACACACACATACACACACATATATATATGTGCATACACATAAATTATTATTATTATTATTATTTTTTGTTGTTGTAAAGTGTACTTTTATTTTTATCTTGTGTTGTATAGATTTTAATCTATTGTTTTGCTGCTCTTACCTTTGCATTGTTCACTTTCTGCCGTAGCAATGTAAATTTCCCACATATAATAAAGGTTTATCTCATCTTATCGTAATATGTCATCGCTAGATTGTAGGAGACTTGAAAACATGATTCATTATACTGTCAGCTGCAGAATGTATGGGGCAAAATGTTTGTCCTATGAAGTTTATAAATCCTTTTTTTCATAAACATTTTGAAATATGTTGCAAGCACTAAATTATTTTAAACGTCAATTTCTAATGTCTCTGTTTAAGGGAATTATAGTTTTATGTATTTAGTATAAATCACATTTTACTATAACATGCCTGTGTATCTGCCTGTCTCTTATAAAATCATGATTTCTATACAAATGAACAGTGCAGAAACAGTTATTAAATAAAAGAGACGCTGAAAGTCTGTATTGTTGATTATTCATTCATCTCATACGCCAACATTTATTTAAAATTTTAAAATAATTTTACAAATTATTTAAAAAATAATAATTTTATACATTTTACAAAAATGTGTGCAATTAATTTAATCAGAGAGTTAGTACAGTATCTTAATGGTCTAAAAGGTGCTATCATGGTAGCAGTGTCAAATAGACTTTTTTTTTTTACATGAAATACTTTTTTATGTAACTACCTTGTTTCAGGCTTGCAGTGAAAGGCGACTATAATAAAACTGGAGTAGGTGTGGTACTAATGATAGTTTTAGTAGTTTTAAAGGGGACATATTATGCAAAACTCACTTTTTGGATCCTTTTGTATTTCCATTTGTGTCTCTACTGCTCCTATAAACACTCCAAGCGTGAAAAAAAAAAACATCCATCCATTTTCTGTGAATTTTGGTGTCAGGAGTCATGCGCTTCTAGGAGCCGTTAGTACGGCCCCCATTGTGACGTAATAATGGCGAAATTTGCATAGAACCACTCCTCATCTGTCGAGACCCCACCCACTATATTAGCTGAAGCTCCGCTTCAGGCAAAGGCAAATCAATCATGAAATGTTGTGTTCATCTGGCCCATCGTCCGACTCGTGGTCGAACTTATATGCGGGGACCTAGCAGATTCAGACACATTAAAGAAAACACCCCCAATCATTTCTTTCAAAGTTGTTGTGCTTACATGTGTTTAATTAATGTTTAGTATAGAATGTAATTGAACTCTTCTGTAAACTAATGTCGATCTAATACTTATTGGAAAGGGGCATGCTCCCGCCACTTGGTTGCGCACCACGAATACTCACTGCTACGTCAGACAGTATTCACGTATGATAACGCACTTGGCACAGCTTGCCCATGTGGATGTCTGAAACTAACGTGCACTGTTTGTATGGTTGCAGGTGAGAGAACAGGCTCCTGTGATTTTCATATGTGTAAAGCTAGAATGAACTGTAGACTCGGAGCAAGTGAAATATTTCCACAGTTGGGCGAAGTGGGGAAAGGTGCGAGGGTCCGTGGGAGAACAGTGGAATTAGGCTAATGGCTAGCAGAGCCTACTAACTGCGTGTGTGTAAGACAAACTAGTTTAAGATAAACTAGTTTGAGTTCATAGTAAATGCCTTAAACAGCAGTGATATTGTTCACAGATTAATTTTGTACGGTTAAGATGGATATGTATATATGTTTGTTTCATTTAATGCCAATTTAGCCACGTCAGACAGTATTCATGTATGATAATGCACTTGGCGCAGCTTGCCCATGCAGATGTCTGAAACTAACGTGCACTGTTTGTATAGTTGCAGTCGCAGAATGGAAATTAAAACGAACAAAAACCCTACACCTTGAACATTAATTTATTCAAGCGTGCTACATATAGGCCTGGATAGATTAGATATTTTCCATGTCTAATCTAACACTAGGTAACGCTGGTTCACCTTGCGTGAGGCAGCCTGGTTTATCTGCGTTACCTAGCGTCAGGGAGCCTGGTTTAAATGAGTTACCTAGCATGAGCGAGCCTGGTTTATCTGAGTTACCTAACGTTAGGGAGCCTGGTTTATATGCGTTACCTAGCGTCAGGGAGACTGGTTTATCAGTGCTATCTAGCGTTAAGGAGGGTGGTTTATCTGCGCTAACTAGCCTTAAGGAGCCTGATTTATCTGCGCTATCTAGCGTTAGGGAGCCTGGTTTATCTGAGTTACCTAGCGTTAGGGAGCCTGGTATATCTGAGTTCCTTAACGTTAGGGAGCCTGGTTTATATGCGTTACCTGAGGTTAGGGAGCCTGGTTCATCTGCGTTACCTAGTGTTAGGGAGCCTGGTTTATCTGCGTTACCTAGGGTGAGGGAGCCTGGTTTATTTGTGTTACCTAGCGTGAGGGAGCCTGGTTTATCTGCATTACCTAGCGTCAGGGAGCCTGATTTATCTGTGTTACCAAGCTGAGGTAGCCTGGTTTATCTGCGTTACTTGCGCAAGGCAGCCTGGTTTATCTGCGTTACCTAGTGTGAGGGAGCCTGGTTTATCTGTGTTACCTAGCTTCAGGTAGCCTGGTTTATCTGCATTACCTTGCGTGAGGGAGCCTGGTTTATTTGCGTTACCTAACGTTAGGGAGCCTGGTTTATCTGCGCTATTTAGCGTTAAGGAGCCTGGTTTATCTGCATTACCTAGTGTGAAGGAGCCTGGTTTATCTACGTTACCAAGCGTCAGGGAGCCTGGTTTATCTGCGCTATCTATCGTTAAGCTGACTGGTTTATCTATGCCACCTTGCGTTAGGGAGCCTGGTTTATCTGTGTTACCTAGCGTTAGGTAGCCTGGTTTATCTGTGTTATCTAGCGTTAAGGAGGCTGGTTTATCCGAGTTACCTAACCTTATAGGGAGACTGGTTTATCTGCGTTACCTAGCTTGAGGGAGCCTGGTTCATCTGCGTTACCTAGCGTTAGGGAGCCTGGTTTATCTGTGTTACCTAGCGTTAGGGTGCCTGGTTTATCTGCGTTACCTAGCGTTAAAGAGGCTGGTTTATCTATGCTTCCTAGCGTTAGGGAGCCTGGTTTATCTGAGTTACCTAACCTTAGGGAGCCTGTTTTATCTGCGTTATCTAGCGTTAGGGACACTGGTTTATCTGCGTTACCTAGCTTGAGGGAGCCTGGTTCATCTGCGTTACCTAGCGTCAGGGAGCCTGGTTTATCTGCGTTACCTAACGTCAGGGAGCCTGGTTTATCTGCGTTACCTAGCGTCAGGGAGCCTGGTTTTTCTGTGTTACCTAGCGTCAAAGAGCCTGGTTTATCTGCGCTATCTAGCGTTAAGGAGGGTGGTTTATCTGCGCTACCTAGCCTGAGGAAGCCTGGTTCATGTGCGCTACCTAGCGTTACCTAGTGTTAGATTAGACATGGGAAATATTATTAAAGCCATTGATTTCAGCCAGGGTCAGTTTGCCGGAAACACAGAAAAGAAGTAAGGTGTCAAAATAAAACAGAGTAAAACAAATCCCAAAATTTGTAAACGACATAACATACATTGCCTACCTAAGTGAAAAGGACTCTCACAGATTGTTTAAATTCACACTACTCACAAAAAGTTAGGGATATTTGGCTTTTGGGTGAAATGTCAGGATGAACCTACAATGCACTATAACCTTTACAGGTGAAATTAACATGACTTTCCCTAAACTTTTGAATGCACATGTCCAGCTGTTCAATGTTTCAGTACTTTTTGCACAACTCGCTCTTCTCTGACAAGGAGCTTAATGGCAAAATTCACAACACGTGTTTGATTAATGAATCGGCCAATAAATTTCCTGGTTCAATGAGAATTAGTATTTAAACAGTCCTACTCATCATGCTGTTCAAATTTCGACATCACAAAACCCACAGTACCTCACCACTGTGATGCTTTAAACAGGATGTTCTCAGACGGAAGTGCCCACTGAGCTTAGAGTGTCACAGAGTGTCATTAGCAGGTTGCAACAGTAAGACTGGATGAGTCACAGAAAGGTCCTTTGGCCACATCCCACACTGATGACCGCTTCATTGTGAACAGTGCCCTGCGGAACCGGATGATGTATGCCACACAACTCCAGGCACATTTAAGGGAGGTGAGAGACACCCAAGTGTCACATCAGACCTTTCAAAACCGTTTACATCAGCATGGTCTGTGTGCTAGACAGCCTGCAAGGGTACCTGACCACACCACCAGCCACAGGGAGCATTTACGCTGGACAAGGGACCAGTGGGCCTCACTGCTGTTCTCTGGTGAAAGTCGATTCACGTTGAGCAATAATTCAGTAATTGAGCAGTGTCACCAGATGAGCCTTTGGGTGGTGTTAGTGTGGGCAGGTGTGTCTAGTCAATACAGAACTACACTTTGTGAATGGTACACTGACAAGCCCATACTACCTGAATAATATCATTAATCCAGTCATTGTGCCCCTGCATGAACAACACAGGCCTTATTTCATTTTCATGGACAACAGTGCTCCCGCTCATTGAGGTTGCATCATTAGGGAACGGCTGCTGGAGACTGAGGTACCTCGAATAGAGTGGCTTGTATTTCTCCAGACCTGAATCCCATAGAAAACTTATGACCTGAGGGCTGCCCTTCTTGAAGAGTGCCTCAGGATGCCATGCCTCAGCAGGAAATAAGTCAACTTGTAAGCAGCACAAGACGTCGTTGTCAAGCTGTAATTGATGTTCAAGGGCACATACCACGTTATTGAGACATTGACATTTTTTGTTGTGGTATACTCTGTCACAGTCCCGAGTCTTGACCGCTAGAGGGCGACACAGACCGGGACTGAAGATGCTTATCTACTCGGCTGCCAACAGGGGTCCTCGTGGAGCAGAGCTGAGAGGACACCTGTACCTAATTGACTGTGATTAGTTCTTCCCGAATTCTATTGGTGTACTGTGGGTATAAATACAGGTCACATTGGGTGTCATAGTATGGAGGCATACTATTCATGAGGTTATATTCTACTTGTATCATCCTTCTCTAATTCTGGCAGTTCTCGAGCCGTATTCTCAAGTTATTTGTAAGGTAATTGTAAATAAAGATACTTCTATCAGCATGTCCCTCTGCGCCTGTGCCTCTTTCGCCTCACTTCTCTCACCGGCCAGTTGACCCGTGACATACTCACCAGGTGTTGGCTTTTGTTTCAATAAATTGTTTGAGGTGAGGAAATTGCATGCTTCTACTGCATACTTCTACTTACATGCCCTACTTTCATGATATCACTGTAGTGTGAACTTTTTACGTTTTCCATAAATTTCACCCGAAAGCCAAATATCCCTAACATTTTGAGAGTAGTGTAGAATGTGTAAACATAAACATAAGTATTTCAGAATCAGAAGCCATTTGAGAAACAATCACAGATCTTAATGGAGTGGAGACATCTTTTCGGGCTCCAGTTGTAGTTGAGACAACTGCTTAATAATATCTAATGTAACAGACATCAAAATAAACTGGCTATTTGAACCAAAATATTACTTTTTCTGGAAAAAAAATGATGTTAATGCAAAAAAATTTATTCACCTTTTGTAGGTCCGTTCATTGTGAAATTTTCACCCAATGTAAACAGCAACTTGTGTTTTCAATTTTCATATCAGAAAAAAAACAACCAAAATGGAAGTACAGCAAAGGAATATAGTAATGAAGTTGGAGTAATTTATCGTTCGAGCTCGATAGAGGCATTTTTACAGTATGTAAAAGATTAACATTTCAGAAGCACACCAGCTTTGTCCTATTGCGTTTGCTTTACATTTAAAAAGTCTTAAACAACTGGCCCATTTTAAATACACCTTTAGATTGAACTTGGGTTGTTCTGTATATCTTACTTGTGTAAGAATAACTCAACGACTCAAACTACACTGAAATGTTTTAGTACATGGATAGGCAAATGGCAGTAGGCACTTGGCAAAGGCGATTAATTGGAGACTTAATTCAAAGAAAGCCAAGAGTGGAAGGATTAAGGTGTCGTTACAGGCACGATACTCAGTCCTTCTGAGTACCATGATTATGTTTGTAGATGTGACATTCAAAGGGCTACCAAAGACACAATGATGTCCATAAACCATGAATTCACATGAGGCCATTTCCTTATACTAATCCTAACCCTTCATGATGGTTTTGCTCAGCTTCAATTCGACTGTAACAGAAGGAATACATGTCTTTTACACTGGATCATGTTTGTCATCACAACATCTTTACTTCCTTCATGAAATCTTTTCAATTTCATCATCTCTCAAACCTAATTAACAAAATAATGTTATTGCCCTTTTACTGTCTGATTGGCTCTGTGGGCTGATTTAAAGCACGGTTGGCCCACATTGCTGCTTCCTAATTAACCTCTTCCAAAATAAATAGGTTTACAAAAGTTGTATTTTACATTAATTCGGTAGTTTCACTTTTTACAACTTATTATTCAGCATCTACTATGGACTATTTGTCCCATGGTCCTTTCACAAGTTCACCAGTTGTCGTTCTTTGAAACACTTTTTGTAGGTACTGACCACTGCATATCAGGAACATCAGGACTTGTGGTTTTAGATGCACTCATTCAGCTGTCTAGAAATCACAATTCAGTTTTTGTCAAAGCCACTCAAATCCTAAAACTTACATATTTTCCTTGCTTCAAATACGTCATTGTCAAGAACTGACTGTTCACTTGCTGCCTATTATATCCCAACCATCGACAGGCACCACTGTAACAAAATAATCAGTGTTACTTTATCTCCATCACTTAATCTATCACTGTTTTTAATGTTGTGGCCGATAGGTGTATAAGCTCTTCTTGTTGCTTGAACACTGGTCCAAACAAATATACAGCTCCTGGTAAAATAGAAGAGTAAAATGACTGTAAAAATGTGAGGTGGGCTGTCACACCTCATGGCTTGCACCTAATTAAAGCCCCATTAAAGAGGCAAAGGGACAGTACTTAAATCCGATTTACTATAATGAGCACATAGTCGACTTACAAACTTCACGCAGCTGAAGAGCATAGCTTTTCATTCTGAGCCAAGCTTTATCCTCATAAGATCTCTAGTCTGCAAATGGTAAACGATCTGAATTGGAGGTGTGGCACTGGTTAATTATTGTGAGCAGACAATCCTATTGTATTTTACTGTGTGTGTTCTCCCTTATTTGCTTACTATATTTCTAAAACTTGAATCTGAGGCATGGTTAGGCTTGTAATCAGTGGTTACAGCCCCAAATGTTTTATGAATAGATTTTGTTTTTTAAAAGAATTGTAAAAAGAAAGGCATTATATTAGCACTATATAAAGCACAACTTATGTTTCAAATATGGCATCATGCACTTGACCTTTTCTGTGCTTTCTCCATAAACTGGCAGGACATGGAGACAGTCCTCAGTATGCAGGTGAGCTCAGGCCATGTTACACAATCACTGTCTTCTTTGTGCCAGGGATTTTTTTAAACATGCACTTAGCATGTCCTCCTGGTCAGTGCAGGAAGGCTGTCATTATCCCATTAGGGGAGTTATTTTAAGTGACTACCCCTTTTTAGTAATACATGGACCTAAGAGGTTTAAGCGGTCAGAATCAAATTGTAAAGGCTTCAAGTGGCTAGTCTGCAGGTTCCGCTGTCCAGGTGCAGCTGGTCAGCAGTGCTCCTGGGCACTGGATACATCAGAAAGCACCTGAAAGGAATTTTAGCTGTCCCGTGGCAGGAGCATCAACCTGGGGCTGGCCACCAAGCAGCAGTCTAGGAAAGAGCAGGGTGCAGCCATGGGAAACAACCATAGCAGCCTGGATGATATCCTGGCCGAGGACATGCACCACTGGTACAACAAGTTCATGAGGGAGTCACCATCGGGTCTCATTACACTCTTTGAGCTTAAGGCCATCCTCGGTCTGCAGGGCATGAATGAGGATGCCAACAGTTATGTGGATCAGGTCTTTTTGACATTTGACATGGATGGGGTAAGGACAGAGTATGAAAAGTTTGCAATGTATTATATGTTAGCCCGCTCATGTTTTGTCCATGAACTGAACGGTGTAACAATTATGGTGTAACAAGTATAAAAAAGTATGAAAAATAATGAGAAGTTTATCAAGTTACTCATGTTTAATTAGGTGGCCCATGAGTTACAGGGTTAAAGTAGCAATATATGGGATGGAAAAGGACTAAAAAACTGTACTTGAGTAAATGCATGAGTATTGTATCAATATCATAGGTGATTAAAAAAAGTACATGAAGTGAAAGTCAAAAATAACATTTATTTAATTTCTTTTGTTTTTTTAACATGTGTCCTGCTGTGACTAACTGGTGGTACAAGTACTTGCGCAAATACAAATTAGCATAGCTAGTGGTAATTTCATTTTACAGTGACATGAATGTGGTTGATTGTTTCAATAATAATTAAAAACCAGTCAAATCCAACTGTAAATAATTTTCTTTTGACTTTCAGTACTTAAAGTAAATTTTTTTGGAAATGCTACTCAGTGAAAGTTCTAATATTTAAGTAGTACTTGATTAACATATAAATATTTCAAAATACTGTACAGTAAAATAATATATGGAAATAAGCACACAATATTTTGCCCTCTCAGCAAAGGTGATATCTGTAAGGCCGATGATTGAAATTCACTTTGCATGGAATGTTCAGAAAAGAGCAAATATACCAGTTAAGACAATTTAACTTTCAAAGTACTTTTGGTGAAACTGGGCCTGTGAGAGATGATATTTTATTATCCTGCATAAGTGGCATGTCTTCTGTGAAATAGACTTCTGCAGCCAGGGCTAAAACAAATGCTGCATTTAATAGTGACATGATTTTTAAACTAATAGATGAATTGTAATTCTAGTTTTAAATGATTACATATAGGAGCTGAACAATTCTAACAACCAAACTTCAGAAAGCAATACACTACCTTCTTAGTCCATAAGAATTTGTCCATTGAGATAGTGTGACTGTTGAATAAGACTTGGACATTAAGCACACAGTTAATAAGACCCTCACAAAGACTCATTTGGGCCAGTTTGTGTTTTGGGTCTTGTATCATAATCTAGAACAGCATAAGGAGCATGTCCGGAAAATGAAGTAAACGGGATTTTACTGAAGGGTGTTAATGAACATGTCTATTAAATAGTGCACTTTATAAAATCAAGCATCTGTTACTAAAATAAAATCTGAAAAAACCCACTACACAAGTATATGGAAGGCAATGAACATTTGAAGGTCATCAGACAGGAGAATGTGCATGCAACTTTGTGTAATACGTGAAATGCTAACAAAATGTGTCTGTGGTCTGTTCAGGATGGATACATAGATTTTGTTGAATACATTGCTGCCATCAGCCTGATGCTTAAGGGAGAAATCAACCAGAAATTAAAGTGGTACTTTAAACTCTTTGACCAAGACGGCAATGGAAAAATTGACAAAGAAGAACTGGAAACAATATTTACGGTAAATGGCAAAGAAATCATTGAATAAATCATAACCTATATATATATAATTTCATTTGCTCTGATTTCACAAATAAAATAATTGATCATGTATATATATGTGCTGGGCACCTTAACGCATTATCATCACGTTAATGCATTATGTACTTAACACCGACAATTTTTTTGTGCGTTAACGCAGGTTTTTCAAAAATCCTTTTATTTTGAAAGTTCAGTGCTTACACCTATGTAATGCGAAAACTGTACGTGTCGGCTGGTTTTTGCGGGGGTCAAGCGTCCCATTACTTTAGTCCACATTGTAATGGGATGCCTGACTGGCACGAAAACCAGCCGACACATACAGCGCCCCCAATTACTTTTGTCCATATTATATGGGCAAAAGTAATGGGACGCCTGACTATTACACCAACAGAGACTTTAATGACACTGCATTCAGGTGCATAGACTTTCATATGGAGTTGATCCCCCTCTGCAGGTCCCCCCTCTGGTTCCTCCCCCATGCTCTGAACTTGTTTTTCTATAACAAACTAGATAAAACATGAATGCCCTGGCAGGGGCAAATAGCTTTGGCTTTATATTTGATTTGATTACATTAATGTTTAAGTTGAGATTTACTGCAGCTGTGTAACTGTGTTAAAGTGATTTTTAACTGCAGTTTTCCCTTTATTTGTTTAAAGTATTTGCAAACTAAATGTTATTGCACACTTGTTCATATGGCAGTATTTTAAAAATAAAGGTGCACAATACACTACTTTTGAATTAATTATTCAATTTTGCGTATAACTATGCGATTAATCACAGAAAACCATGCAATTAGTCATGATTAAACATTTTAATTGTTGCCCAACATTAATCTATATATAAATGCTTGGCAATAATTACCATTTTAAATTGCGATTAGTCGGATGGTTTTCTCACTTGGGCTTTTTAACAGCGGTGTTCCCTTTAACACAGTTGCAGGTAAAATGTTTCTTGTGAAACGCAATGTTTCTATAAAACCAAAGCTATTTGCCCCTGCCAGGGCATTCACGTTTCATCTAGTTTTTTATAGAAAAACAAGTTACCCTCAGAGTCCAGAACATGGGGGGGGAACCATTATAGCACCTGCAATGACAGACCAACTCCATATGAAAGTATGTATCTGAATACAGTGTCATTAAAGTCCCTGTTGGTGTAATGGTCCATATAATATGGACAAAAGTAATGTGATGCCTGACCTCCGCGAAAAACCAGCCAAGACATAGAGCATTGTGAGCACCCATGAGCACAAAAAAAGCAACTTTCAAAATAAAAGGATTTTTAAAAAACCAGCATTAATGCAATCATGTGTTAACTTACCCAGCCCCATTAATTTTATTTTTATATATATATATATATATATATATATATATATACATACACACACACACACACACACACACACACACACACTACTATGCACACGTTCTACGAAAATTGTTTTCATCTGTTTCTATCAGCGGTAGGTT